>CAUYRH010139348.1:0-12968 GCA_963574655.1 Perodicticus potto | reverse complement strand
CTCAAGCAAGTCTCCTGCCTCCACCTCCCAAGTGGCTGGGACTACAGGCGCCCACCACAATGCCCGGCCATTTTTTGGTTGCAGCCGTCATTGTTGTTTGGCGGGCCCGGGCTGGATTCGAACCTGCCAGCTCAGGTGTACATGGCTGGCGCCTTAGCCCGTTGAGCCACAGGCGCCGAGTCAATGGAGTTTTTTTTTAATCATTCATTTATTTATTCAAGAAACACTTATTGAGAATCTACTATGCACTAGGCAAATAAGTACTAGTCATACAAAGATGTGTAAGATATAGTCTTAGCTTCAGGTAACTGACAGTTCACTTAAGACCTGGCCATTGTAAATAAATCTCAGAAATATACTAAACCATACATACACAAAATATTTTCAAAAATATAAATAATACGAATAGCTAACTTTTACTGAGTATTTACTATATGCCAGGAAATTAAAATACATTTAATTCTCACAACTACTGCTGGGTAGGAATTAATAACCAAGGCTTTGTGAGGCTAAGTACCTTGTCCAAAGTTGCACAGCTAGTAATCATAGTCTAAACTAAGGGTTTAGACTCAGGTCACCTAATACTGATGCATTCATCCTCCTGAGAATGAGAGAAGCTGCTGTTGCTAATGTCTTAAAAACAATACCAAGATAAAGCAAAACACTAAGGGAATAAAGGAGTTAATTATGAGGAAAATAGAGGCAAAAAACAAGATGATTTCAAGCAATGAACCATATACCTTTAAACCACAAAGATGAATTATAAGTAATTTATAGGATGGTGCATTATTTAGAAGCAAATAGGAAGTTACTGGAAGAGTTGTCAGTGCTGACACAACGTATGAAGCTGCTTTCCTGCATTTAAATGCTCTTCTATTTTTAAGAAAGGTGTCAGGCAGCCTCATAGTACTCTAAGATCTGTGCCAGTAGAGACAGAATAAGTTCTTTCTAGGCATAGACACTTTGTGTCTATAAAACTAGAAAAATTAGCCAGGTATTGTGGTGGGCACCTGTAGTTCTAGCTACTCGAAAGGCTGAGGATTGGTTTTGGCCAAAAGCTTGAGGTTGCTGTGAACTATGATGATGCCACAGCACTCTAGCCTAGGCAACAGAGGGAGACTCTTTGCTTAAAAAAAAAAAAAAAGAATTTTAAAACAGTAACCCAGGAGCATTAAATGCCACGCATGAGACCTTTCTGCACTTACGCCTCTGTGTGACTACACTGATCGTTAGCTCATGAAGCTGTCCCCTGCACATAAGTCTGTTCATACTTATGAACAATTCGTAATAAACCAAATTGTTCATAATAAGTGATTAAGCAAATAAACTATGATTCAACCATACAATATAGAAATCATGGGTGGTGCCTGTGGCTCAAAGGAGTAGGGCGCCAGCCCCATATGCTGGAGGTGGTAGGTTCAAACCCAGCCCTGGCCAAAAAAAGAAAAAAAAAAGAAATCATGCATCTATTAAAAATTACATAGATTTTAACACACATGAACAAAGAAGTTTTCAGTGTGGGACACAACTATAAGAGGGACTTTACCTAACAAATGCAAACATTGCAACCTAGTTGTTTGTACCATCACATTAATCTGAAATAAAAAATTAAAAAAAGAAGTTTTCAGAATATTAGGTATATCATGATCCCATTAAAATATTAAGTGTATAAGTATGTGTGTATGCATATGAAAAGTAATGTTAGGAAGGATACCCCAATCACTTCAAAGTTTTTAGAAAAAGAAGGAATTTTTACTTTTTATACCTATTTCAGTTTTTATCATTATTTCTGAAATAAAAATTATTAAAAATTCAACTCTTTCCACATACAGATTCACGTGAGAGAAAAATTAAATTAAATTCAAATGGGGGGATGAAGGGAAGGGATAGGTAAATGCCCACCGAACAGGTACATTGCATGAATATGTGTCACACGTCCTGCGTGAAGGATACAACTCCAACATGGACTAACCTTACAAAGCAATTTTTGTAACCTAATTGTTACTTTCATATTAAAATGAAATAAAAAAATTCAATTTTAACACATAGAAACATATGTCTGAACCACAGTGAAATCTGCTGGCTTTGTTTATCATTTAAGAATATAAAAAGACTCCGGAAAATAAACTTTCCTGACCAGTAAAAGACTACTTGTTAAAATTCTTACCATTCTTTTTACCTTGTTGAAACAATTCTTACCATCATTGCTGGAATCTTCAGCAGGAGATGCTGAGGCCATATGCTCTAGGATTCCCTTTGTGACTTCAACAACCTGAAGCCTCCTGACTCTGACTAGGTCTATGTCTTTTAACCCTTCCTCCAATTGTTTGACCACCTCTTTTCCAGGCTGAGAAGTCATAACAGTAATCTGAAAATAAATCCAAGAATCAACATGTTTATTCTCCCTGATGTACAGAATGAGGAATATAACAGTTTATTAATGGAAGATAAACACAGCAGATGTCTGTGGTGGGGTCTATCATGGTTAATGCAAAAAGGATTTGATGGTAACTTACATATCAAATTTTATCTGACAGGACAGGTCATCACAGGAGCTTTCCAATCAGGCCAAGCCAACCCCAGAAAGTGACCAGTGAGGAACCACTGTGGTTAGTGTTTTAAGACTGCATGAAGCACTGACAGCATCTCACTTGCTCAAAAATGCTTTGATTTTACAAGTAAGCAAAGGAAACTCACTAAATATAAGAGAGCCTATATGCTCCTTTATCTCAATGGTGCTTCCAATATAGCATTCTAAGACTGTTTTCTCTCCTTGTTTAAGCTGGATCCAGTTGAGCTATTTCTTTTGCCTTTTGACTCTAAAATGTACTTATTCTTTTTTTTTTTTTTTTTTGGTGACAGTCTCAAGCTGTCACCCCGGGTAGAGTATGGTGGCATCATAGCTCACAGCAACCTCCACTCTTGGGCTCAAGCGATCCTCTTGTCTCAGTTTTTCTATTTTTAGTAGAGACAGGGGTCTCACTCTTGCTCAGGCTGGTCTTTTATTTATTTATTTTATTTTATTTTATTTTTTTGAGACAGAGCCTCAAGCTATTGCCCTGGGTAGAGTGCTGTGGCATCACAGGTCACAGCAACCTCCAACTGCTGGACTTAAGTGATTCTCTTGCCTGAGCCTCCCAAGAAGCTGGGACTACAGGCACCCGCCACAACGCCCGGCTATTTTTTGGTTGTAGCTGTCATTGTTTGGCAGGTCTGGGCTGGATTCAAACCCGCCAGCTCTGGTGTATGTGGCTCGTGCCTTAGCCACTTGAGCTACAGGAACCACCCTCTCAGGCTGGTCTTGAACTTATGAACTCAAGCAATCCACCTGCCTTGGCCTCTCAGAGTGCTAGGATTACAGGTGTGAGCCTGACCTAAAATGTACTTACTCTTGACCAAGGTATCTGACCTAAAAGAACACTGAGGGATTTGCATTCCATTCCACTTTTGGAACTTGGAAAGCCTGTCCTGGAAGCTGAAGAGCAAATCCTTGTCACAGAAGGATCACATATGACTATTTTATTCCATCAGAATGAACATGCTGTTTTTTTATTAGCAGTTTTCTCTTAGACTTGAAAATTTGGATGGTAATCATTAAATACACACAATTCTCTTTGCACTGAGATGATTTTGATTTATGGAGAAGGATGCAGAGTAAAATCTAAACTTTTCTCTCTTCTGTGTGCAGCAGCTGTGGGTTTGTTAAATATGCCCATCATGTGTTGGGTATGTTCCTTCTATACCTAATTTGTTTAGGGTTTTTGATCATGAAAGATGTTAAATTTTATTGAATGCTTTTTTTGCATGTATTGAGATGATCATACGGTTTTTGTCCTTTATTCTGTTAAAGTGATGTATTATGTTTATTGATTTGTGTATGTTGAACCATCTTTGATTTCCTGGAATGAATCACGTTTGATCATGGTGAATGACCTTTTTGACATGCTATTTGTTTGGTTTGCTAATATTTGGTTAAGGACTTTTCAGGGATATTGACCTGTAGTTCTGGTTTATTGTTGTGTCTTTGTCTGGTTTTTGTACCAGTGTAACGCTGGTCTCATAAAATGAGTTTGAAAGATTTCCCTCCACTTCAATTTATGAGTTGTTTGAGAAGAACTTGTCTTAGTTCTTCTTTAAATGTTCGGTGGAATTTAGCAGCTAATCTATCAGGTCCTGGGCTGTTTATTACTGATTTAATCTCAGTACTTGTTATTGGTCTGTTCAAATTTTCTATTTCTTCATGATTCAATCTTGGTAGTTTGTATATGTCTAGGAACTTATCCCTTTCTTCTAAGCTTTCCTATTTGTTGATGTATAGTTGTTCATAATAGTCTCTAATGATCCTTCCTCCTCTGTGGTATTGGCCATGATGTTTCATTTTTCATCTCTAATTTTTTTTATTTATTATTTTTTTTTGAGACACAGCCTCAAGCTGTTGCTCTGGGTAGAGTGCCATGGCATCACAGCTCACAGCAACCTCCAACTCCTGGGTTCAAGCAATTCTCCTGCCTCCGCCTCCCAAGTAGCTGGGACTACAGGCGCCTGTTACAACGCCCGGCTATTTTTTGGTTGTAGCCATCATTATTTTTTGGCGGGCCTGGGCTGGATTCGAACCCACCAGCTCAGATGTATGTGGCTGGTGCCTTAGCCACTTGAGCCACAGGTGCCGAGCCTCTAATTTTATTTATTTGAGTCATCTCTCTTATTTTCTTAGTCTAGCTAAAGATTTGTTGATTTTGTCTATCTTTTCAAAAAACAACTGTTTTGTTGATATTTTGTATTATTTTTTAGTCTCTATTTCTTTTTTTTCTGCTCCAATCTTTATTATTTCTCTTTCTACTAATTTTGGGTTTAGTTTGTTCTTATTTTTCTAGTTCCTTGAGTGCAATATTAAGTTGTTAATTCAAGATCTTTCTACTTTTTGATGTAGGCATTTATTGTTATAAACTTCCCCCTTAGAACTGCTTTTGCTGTATCCCATAGATTTTGTTATGTTGTATTTCCATTTTCATCAGTCTCAAGACATTTTTTCATTTCCTTTTTAATTTCCTCATTGATTAATTGGTTATTCAGAAATGTGTTGTTTAATGGTGTTCTCTGATCTTCTTGGATCTGTGGTTTGGTGTCTGACCTTACTTTCAAACCTTAGACAAATTCACACTTATTATTGCTTCAAATATTTCTTCCATTCCTTTCTTTCTTTCTTTTTTTTTCCTTCTGGTATTCCCATTACCTGTAAATCATACCGTTTGTAGTTGTCCTACAGATCTTGGATATTAAGTTTTGGTTTTGTATTTCAGTCTTAGATTTTCAGTTTTGGAGGTTTCTGTTGATACATTCTTCATCTCAAAGATTCTTTCTTCAGCTATGATAAGTTTACTCTTAGGCCATTAAATAAGAAATTTCCAATTTTGAATCTAAAGTTATAATTATTATATCTCAAACAAGAAGCAGTATAACTAATCAAAGTATGCACCAAACCATTGACATAGTTTTTCCAACTTAACAGCAATTGTGTATGCCAGCAGCAAAGAAGTCTGAAGAGTGACAAAAGTGTGAAAGATTTTTTTCATAGTTTGTTGAGAACTGAATATTTTTCCTTGTAAGAAGTGGTTCAGGCCAGGTGTGGTGGCTCACACCTGTAATCCTAGCACTCTGGGAGGCCAAGATAGATGGATTGCTTGAGTTCAGGAGTTTGAGACCAGTCTGAGCAAGAGCAAGACCTCATCTCTACTAAAATTGGAAGAATCTGGGAGTTATATCAGGTTCCTGTCATACCAGCTACTGGGGAGGCTGAGGCGAAAGGATCTCTTGAGCCTGAGAGTTTGAGGTTGCTGTGAACTATGATGACACCACAGCAACTCAACTCTAGGATGACAAAGTGAGACTGTCTCAAAAAAATTGAAAGAAAGAAAATAGTGCAAAGCCTGGAAGAAGTTGTAGTCAGTTGGTGCAAGGTTGATGAATATAGAGGATGACAAAGAGCTTCCAAGCCCAGCTTCTGTAGTTTGTGTGGCATATGGTTGATTGTTTTCTTGCAAGACGGTTGACCTCTCTCTATTAACAGGCTGTTTAATTGCAAATATACTCATTGATTCATCAACCAGTCACAGTAGACATCTGTCGTAATTAACTAACTGGCTTTCAGGATGCTGTGAATAGTACCAGCACTGTACTACCAAGCAGACACCATTAGCTTTATTTATTTATTTTAGGATATAAAAGTATAAGCTTATTTTATATTAGAGAGAGAGGAGAGAGTGAGAGGAAGAGATGAGAAAGAGAGAGAGTGGCAACTGTGGCTCAATGGGTAGGGCTCCTACCCCATATACTTAGGGTGGCAGGTTCAAATTTGGCTCTGGCCAAACTGCAACAAAAAATAGCTGGGCATTGTGGTGGGCACCTGTAGTCCCAGCTACTTGGGAGGCTGAGGCAAGACAATCGCCTAAGCCCAGGAGTTGGATGTTGCTGTGAGCTATGACACAACGGTACTCTACCAAGGGTGACAAAGTGAGACTCCTCTAAAAAAAAAAAAAAAAAAAGAGAAAGAGAGAGGAGAGCAGAGAGCAAAGAGTGAGAGAACAGAAGATGCAGGTGCATTAGCTTTTTTTGATGAACATTTGTTTTGGACTGTGTTTTGGTGCTTCATCTTTATCCAACCGTTGTGTTGAACACTTGCAATTGTCAAAATTAACCTATTTAGAAAAATAATCCAATTTTCATCACACATAATAATACAGTGTAGAAATGGTTCACCGTTATGTCATGACAACAAAGGCAAGCTTTGAGATGATTTCTCATTTAATTCATGTGGAACTCACCTATCCAAGCATCTTTACCTTGCCAATTTGTTTCTAATGGTCCAATATTGTTGGAATAGTGACCCCAAATCTTACTACTCATTCAGGCATAGGTTGAAATGAATTTGCTCCCACTATAGCTTTTAGTTTATCTTTATCCATCTTGGTCTCAGGTTGCTCATGTGGTTCATTTTCAGATTAAAATCACCAGAATGGAACCTCTCAAACCATTGATGTATGGTGCATTCATTAGCCAAGTCCTTCCCAAACGCTTCATTGATATTAATATATTAAGCTGTCTGTGGTGCATTGGTTCCACGACAGAACTCTTATTCGAAAATAACACGATTTATCATATCCATAATTTCACAAAAATTGCTCTAAAAAATTTGCAAGGTAATCACAAGCCAAAATGTGCTTTTGAAAGAATGAAGCTTTACTTTAATAAAAATAAAACAAGAAGTGTTAATAAGTAAAATGTCAGAGATATCAACTGTCAAACTTAGTACTTAAGGAAATTCGAAATTTCATACCTGATAACTTAATAACAAGCCCATCATCAAAGGCTTTCTTCATATCTGTAATATGTTTTTGCATTCCCACCAGCAGTGTAGAAGTGTTCCCTTTTCTCCACATTCACGCCAACATCTCTGATCTGTTATATGTTTTTGATCTTTATCATTTCTTTTTGGTTCTTGCTTAGCATTTTCTTTTTTTTTTTTTTAGACAGAGTCTCACTATGTTGCCCTCAGTAGAGTGCCGTGACACCACAGCTCATAGCAACCTCAAGCTCTTGGGCTTAAGCAATTCTCTTGCCTCAGTCTCCCAAGTAGCTGGGACTACAGGTGCCCGCCACAACGCCTGGCTATTTTTTTGTTGCAGTTGTCATTGTTGTTTTAGCTGGCATGGGCTGGATTCGAACCCAACATCCTTGGTGAATGTGGCCGGCGCCATAACCACTGTGCTACAGCCAGAGCCTTTCTTAGCATTTTCACCTGCTTACATTGCCTATCTGTTCTTGCATGCTGTCTACTTTATCCATCAGAGCTTTTAGTCTATTAATCATGGTTGTTTTATGATAATTCCAACATCCCTGCCACGTCTGTTCTGATGCTTGCTTTGTTTCTTCAAAATGTGTGTGTGTGTTTTTTTTTTTTTTGCCTTTTACTATGCCTTATATTTCTTCGTGATAATTGGACATGATATACTGGACTAAAGGAACAGCCGGAAGTAGGTCTTTAGTAATGTGGTGGTATGGAATGGGGAGGGAGAAGAATTTTATAATTCTAGGATAAAATCTTGGTCTTTTAGTTAACCTCTGCCTCTGGACTGTGAATTTCACAAGTTTTTCTCAGCCCACCCCCACCTCCCCCTTAGGTGGGACCAGATAGCAAGTGTGGGCTGGAGTTGAGTATTTCTCTTCTGCTAAATTGAAGGTATTTATTTCCCTTCTCCCAGGTCAGGCTTTGATAAAATCCCAGCAGGTTAGGGTCTGTTTAACTAGTTTCTCCCTAGGACAGAATTTGTTAAGAGCGGAATACTTTGGTGCATTTCAAGTGGTTCCTTTTCTCCTCTCCCTGTCGAAACACGAGGGATGTTTTCCCTGATATTTAGTATGAGGACCTGATGAGTTCCTGGAGGTAAAACACACAGAAGTGGTGGGGGCCTCCTATGACTAGGTCTCCCTGGAGTTTTTAACTCTCAGACTAGTCAACACCTACCCTCCAGCAGTTTGTTGATTACAGTTCAGGTTTTCCTACTCCAGCACTGGTTCCTGTGGAATTTTCTGCTTCCGTATCTCTTGTGAGATTCTCTGTACCTGTATGATGCTCCAGTTTTGGAAGTAGCAGTTTGCCCTGTGACCTAACTTCTCTTAGGGTTCTAAAAAGAGTTGTGGATTTTCAGTTTGTTCAGTTTTTTACTAGTTGTTACTTCCAAACTCTTTATATGTAGAACTGGAAACTAGAAATTCCACACAATTACAGTAGAACTTCCATAGTTTATTACCTCCTTACACCACCTCCTTAAATTGACCTAATTTTCATAGACCAGACATGCACCACATGTAAATATTGGTACAGTAGGCTTAGTTCCTTATGTTGACCACCTCCTTATGTTAGCCAGTTTGTTACAGTACCTTGGGTGGTGAACTTCTACTGTATTTTTTAACTCATCTGTTTGATTTCTTAGGTTATAAGAGACTGAAAACTGTTTTAAGTTATACTCACTCATGTACCTAATGACATATCCAGCCATGGCTTATTTATATTTTTAAGATTGTCTCAGTCTGGCACCAGAATAGTAGCAATTTTTACATGTGTTAATCATAAGAAAATTCACTCAATTTGGTGCCAAGATTTGATTAAGAACAGTTATAAATTCTTAAGTGTACCCAGGTAAATATAATACCAATTTAGGCAGTTCATTGTGTGCTTTATGAGTTCCAAAAATCTAGAGGCAGATGGAATATTCAGATTTTATTTTGATTTTAGTTTTTTCTTATGATTTACTTTGACTCACATGTTTATAGCTCCTCTTTCTGCCTATGTCTTTATTAAGAACTAATGGAGTTTCCAAGTTGTAGGAAAAAAAGAAACATGTCCTCTGCCTGTAGAGGGTTGAAAATATAGCTTTGAAACCTATATTCAATGAAACACAGAACAATGTAAGGATGATAAATAATGAAGCACCTAGACTGCCTGAAATGAGAAGACGACTTGGACAGCATCTCTTACCTCCAGGGAAGTGTAAGTCAGAGCTGCACTTGTGGTCACATGTCTGATGTACTGTTTGAACTGCTGGAGCCCATCCTCTACTGCCAGTCGGAGAGATGTGCTTTGTGGTCTGAAACAACCCTCTCTCTGTAACATGCGGAGTTCTGAGATGCAGGCCTGCAATCTAGCAAAGTTCCCTTTTACTTGCTGTAGAAAAAAAATAAATCAAAGATATAAATTTTTACGGACCTCAGTTTCAGATTAGTTGGCAGTCTAAATTCAATATCAATAACTCCTCAGGAGTCCCCTCCCTTGCTGAAAATCTGTTTATTTGAGCAATATCTATTAAGTGCCTACTGTGTGCCTTTTGTCTAAGGCACTGCACTCAAAATCTTGCCTACACCAGAGGAAGAAAAATTTGCAACCCAAAGGTTTGGATTGTATGAAGTTATCAGAAACAGGAAAGTGTTTTAACTCATTCACTCACACAAAGGAAGATCTGGTTTTGACCACTTAGTTTTACTTGGGGGTATAGACTGGAGATCAAGTAGGGTTAACCTTAGACATCATCTTCATTTCTGAATCATTCTAGGCACCAAGAACAATGTTTTCCCAGAAATGAGAATGGTGTGGCTGATCATTTCAGAATGAATAAGGTCCTACCTCATCCACTCCTCATGATAACTTCAATACCCTAGAGCTACGTGGCTCACTCTGCAGTCAGCTTAAGGAGCCAACACTGTAAGCCCCAGACAAGTGACCTCTTTGTTCTCCTCATTTCCTTTATAAAAAATTTAGTCTATTCTAGGCCAATGTTACTTCTCCTAAGGATATATGCATTTTGATAAATGTGGACTGAAAGTTTGTGATATTATTTGAAGGAATTGCATGTGCTGCTAGCAGGTGGGGGATGGGGACTGTATTTTGGAATGGGGATACCTTCCTAACCAAAAAGCAGGACTGAGCAATATGTGCAATGCACATAAAATCTATGAGCATGAGCTACCAACCCCCAGGGAACAAAGACTGCTTAAGTCAAGGCCTGCCTTGCTTAGCTCCACGCTGCTTGATTTGCTTACATGCTCCTCTCCCGGAGGCTCTGGGGGAAAACACAAAAAATTGGACATAATTCTTATGCAAAGAGAACTTGCACTCCAGGTAGGAAAATAAGAAAACTACTCAAGAAATGAAGGAGAACAAATCATACTATTATAGGTGTAGCCTAGTAGGCTTGGAGCATTTCTTCTCATGTATTACCTAAAAGAATCTAAATTACAATGTATCCCTTTATACATTTTAAAGTCAACATCTAGATTTTAAAATTCCAAGTGCTAGAGCTAACGATGTAACTTCCTGCATATTTTAAATATCAATATTTTAAAATAAAACTCTTCAAAACATAAGCCAGTGGAATCTAAACACATGACGATTTAGTACTTAGCATTATGCAATTTAAAAAGTAAATGAATAAGCTTTTTTCTTAAACAGGTGAAGATTTAGATTATTTTTTTTCTCCTTGAACTCATATTTCCATTTTACCTTCCCCACAAATAGTTTGTCATAATGTAAAATAATTTTATGCTTGGCAATTTTTTATTCATCACTCTACTTCTCTGCATTAAAAATGTCTATTAAAAATGTCTACATGTTGCAAGATTTCGAAATTTCTTTCTTTGTTTTTTTTTCACCCATACTTCTCTGCATTAAAAATGTCTATTAAAAATGTCTATATGTTGCAAGATTTTGAAATTTCTTTCTTGCTTTTTTTTTTTCTTAGAGACAGTCTCACTTTGTCGCCCTTGGTAGAGTGCTGTGGTGTCACAGCTCACAGCAACCTCCAACTCTTGGGCTTAGGCAATTCTCTTGCCTCAGCCTCCCGAGTAGCTGGAACTACAGGCACCTGCCACAACGCTCAGTTATTTTTTTGTTGCTGTTTGGCCAGGGCTGGGTTTGAACCTGCCATCCTTGGCATATGGGGCCGGTGCCCTACTCACTAAGCCACCGATGCTGCCCAAGATTTCTAAATTTCTTACGATCATAGGCTCTAAGGGGCACTCTAGATTGAGTTATTATTAGAATTACCGTTCATATACCATTGACCAAAACAACATACGTATTACCAATTTTGAAAAATAAGTATTGAGGCAGCACCTGTGGCTCAAATGAGTAGGGTGCCGGTCCCATATACCGGAGGTGGTGGGTTCAAACCTGGCCCTGGTCAAAAACTGCAAAAAAAAAAAAAAAAAAAAAAGCATTGGAATTGATTTAAAATAAAAAATGAAATAAAACAAAGAAAAATAAGTATTGGCATTAACATAAACTTTAATTGGAAATGCACCTCTTAATAGCCTGGACAAGCTAGGTTCTTCAATTAGTTTAGGTTTATGTATATAAATTAATTGCTGCTCAAATGATACACCATTCAATATCAATTCTATTCTTTTTTTTTAATTTGGTGGTCAACACGTGCCAAGTTTATTGTATCTTTATGAACAGAGAAAAATCTTGTCTCCTCTTGATCAGATACCCCCAACATTGTAAAATAATGTAATATAGTTCCAATTTGAGAATGTGTATTAAAAATTTTTAAGGTTCACCTTGCCAGTGACCAGAGAAGTCCAGCCTGGTGCTGCCCCTTAAAGACTAAATGTGATACCCTACAAGGCATTTCCACATCATAAACTCATTCTACCACAGTTCACATATAAAAATGCTGTACCATGTTCTAGTTATGTGTCTGCAGTTGTGTTGTAACTATAGGACAGACACAGAATGATTCCCACTGGCTGGAATCTAAATTTTACTTCAGTGACCAGAGTAGTCCAGCCTGGTGTTGCCACACAGGGTATCATTAGATGACACCTAAGACCAACCACAACTTCAGACAGATCTTGTTCAATCTACAATGTAACCATATATTACCACACATTTAATAAAAACAATTCATACCATTTATTTCAGCAATATCTTAGAAAAGGATAAGCAATTATTGTATTTTGCATCCTTTTCATGTTTAAAATAAGCAAAGCCCTATACTTCTATTATCTGAGATTCAGAGGTAGAAACATTGTAAAAATATACATATTTTTGAAAAACTAGCATTTCTAGTGTACATATAAAAAATACTCCCACTTCTTTGGCACTGTAGAATCTGCAGACTGCTCAGTTTGGGGATGTGTTAACCTGGAGAACGAGCATGTCTATGGATTTCAAATGATTCTGTGAAGTAAAGAAAGAGACTGACCCATGTTTAAGTGTTACAAACATTTTACCTTTGCTCATATTCAAAGCAATGGTCTCATTTTTTTTTTTTTTTTTGAGACAGAGCCTCAAGCTGTCACCCTGGATAGAGTGCTGTGGCATCACAGCTCACAGCAACCTCTAATTCCTGGGCTCAAGCGAGTCTCTTGCCTCTGCCTCCCAAGTAGCTGGGACTACAGGCACCCGCCACAAC
>CAUYRH010139342.1:0-19563 GCA_963574655.1 Perodicticus potto | reverse complement strand
TATCCAGGGTGACAGCTTGAGGTTCTGTCTCAAAAAAAAAAAAAAAAAGAAAGAAAGAAAGAAAATAGTTGTTGATGAATTAAAGAATTAAACTCTGTTTTAGAGTTTTTCAGCTTTTCTGATAGGTATGAAAACTAGTGTGAGCTATATAATTTTAAATTATCTTCCATTGTCTTTTTCTGAGTATTCGAATAATACAAGGACTTTCTGAATTTTTTTCTGTTATTAGAGGCATAGATTTCATTGAAGTTCTCATTAATTCTGTAGGAATCAAATATTTTAAAGAGCTGGACAAGTTAGAGCATTTCTTTTTTTTTCTTTTCTTTTTTTTTGAAACAGAATCTCACTTTGTTGCCCTCAGTAGAGTGCTGTAGCATCATAGCTCACAGCAACCTCAAAATTTTGGGTGTAAGCGATTCTCTTGCCTCAGCCTCCAGGCAGCTGGGACTATAGGTGCCCACCCAGCTATTTTTAGAGATGGGTTTTCACTCTGGCTCAAGCTGGTCTGAAACCTGTGAGCTCAAGCACTCCATCTGCCTCAGCCTCCTAGAGTACCGGGATTACAGGCGTGAGCCCACTGCATCTGGCCAAGTTAGGTCATTTCTTTAAGCTATGGAGCATTCATTACTTAAATGAATAATTTCTAAACCTTATATGTTGTTTTCCTAAGTATGTTCAGTAACTCTGTAGTTTTTCTTAATAAGTGGGTAGAACATAAACACTGATTAATTTCAAATACTAAGTTCTTATCAAATAACTTGGAAAAATTAAAGAATTCTCTGACCCAAGAAGTCTTTTAAAAAGATTTCCTGGAGAGTTTCAAATGCATTGAAAAATCATATTTTCACCACCTTAGGAAGGAGAGGTTCTAAGTTTGATCCTCCCCCCATGGTAGAGTAGCATCTGTTTATAGTCTTTATCTATCATTTATTTAAATTTTTACCAACCTAGAGAAAATTATCTGTTACGAAAACTGCGTATAGTTAAATTTAGGGAGAATAAGAAACTTTAAGTTCAATGAAATTCTGTTTTAGAGTTTGAAGCTGTGTCCCTCGTAGAAGTCTCCCTTTCCACCATACCGTGAAAACTAACTTTTGACTAAATGACTCTGGTAATAATGCCATCTAAACACCTGAAATAACGTCTTCCCATAGCTGCTAGCTTTGTCATTTTCGTTCGCGTTTACCTTCTTTTTAGCATGTAGATCCTATGCAGACTTCACGTCTGTGTGCTGCCCCTGGGATAGTCCTGTATCAGCCTCAGACTCCCACCTATTTGTTGCTAGGTTGCTCTTTAGCTCTTACCTCTGGCATGGGTCAGATGTTCTTCTAACACTTGACAGAGCATTTTCACCTTCTCTCACTGCTGTCTAGTAAGAAATTTGCCTGTAATTTAATTTTTAGTTTGGCTTTAGAACCCAGGGCATACAGATATAATTATTAGGGAGGGATAAGAGTCATTGCATTTCTCTTATTTGCAGAGTTGATCCTAATGATCATCAGAAGCCCCGAACTAGGTGCAGATTATTTTCTGTTAGGAATTAAATAGAGGCACTGGTTTATTGTTACCACTGTGGGAAGTTGTGTGATGGAGCAATTGGACCATAGACTCTTTCTGTCACTAGCTGCGTAACCTTCTGCACGTGCCGCTGGGCCTCTTGTCCAGAACATGACCATAAAACGAAGCATGAGATTAGGGACACATCACAATATTCCCAACTCATGGGCAAGTAATGGTTGGAAAAACAAGAAAACTTAAAGCAGAGTATCTCATCAAAGCAGAGTTTATTTACAAATTTTAAAAAGTAAAATGAGGTTACAACCAAAGCACATTTGCTGCACAGAAAGCCATTTGCCATTGGAGCATTAACTAAATTGGATTTGATTGTATCCGTGGAAGAAATGTGTCCAGAGAAAAGACGTTGACCTGGACTTTGGAAGCAACATCAGTATCCATTAAAGAACAGGGCAGGGGTTTTGAGTAGTGTTCCTTAGTTCTTGAAGTTACTGATACTGATCAGTTATTGATATTTACTAGATAATCAGTACCAAGTTTGAAGTAGCTGAAGAATTAGCCTCTGCAAATAGTCTATGTAAAACAAGTACAGGCAAGGATGTTTTCAAAGCAGTTGAGAACATTGTGATTCAGTATCACCTGAAGTGGAATCTGCTAAGATATGTAACAATTGACAGTGGTAGAAATAGTATCTGTGAGTAGAAAAAAGCTGAGTTGAACAAATCCACAAAACTTGTAAAAATTCAGGGTGTTTACAGTTTATGATGATTAATTATTTATTTCCAGGCAATTTCTGAAAAATGCTTGAATCTAGCATATCTTACTGAACAATGAGCTTCATTCTTACGGAAATAACCATTGTCATTCCTATGAATGTTTGTCAGGAATGAAAGCTCTACCTGTGGTAGAGCATTTATATAGCTTGGTAGCAGTAAAGTTTTACGCAAGTTTTGAGGTCAGAGCTGAGACTGAAATGTTTCTGAACAAGAACTGCCCTTAGCCACTATTACTACACATGAATGGCTTTGGAAATTAACTTTTGTTACAGACTTGATATTGTTTCTTCATGAATTCCACCCCAGACTGCAAGGTAAAACCTCACTTATATGAGAAACTTACTCTATGGTAGGGTCATTTTGATAATGTTTGGATCACAGGTAATGTCAACCTACTTTATATACTCCCCCATGCTATCAAAAGTTAAAACAAATTTGCAGCAGATAAATTTTCTGAGCTCAAAACTACAATTCCAGGAGTTTTCTTCCCTGCTTTATTTCCTCTTATTATGGATATATACTTAAAAAAAAATTATTTTAGTTGTAAAGTATTGGGCCTCCAGAGGAAGGAAGAGAAATATGCTTACCATGTTGAACTAGTGACAAAAGAATCATAAGTCTGTGTGGACTTTTTTTGATAATTTTATGTTAGGAGAAAATTCTGTTTTGCTGCCAAGCTTGAAGAATTCTCCCTTTGAAATAGTCTCATTCATTCCTTCATTGTCCCAGGCAGTGGCCTCAGTGTTGGGGACTGCCCTCATCTCAGAGAGCTCAGAGTCCAAACACATAGTTATAACTCAGTGTCACAAATATGGTGATGAGGCTGTGTACAAATGTTATGGGAGTGCAGAGGAAGAGATGCCTATTTTCATATGGGAGATAGATGGAGACTGCATAAAAAAGAAAATATTCAAAGTGGATGTTAGAAGTTAGAACAAGATTCACTGGGTAGGGAACAAGATTCACTGGGCATTCTGCAAGAGGAAACGGCATGTGCCCGGGCTGAGGTGAGCCCACAGCAGGATGAGGGCACAGGAGGTGCATGAGGGGAGGATTATCAGGCTGGGATGGTAAGTGACAGAAAGATGATGAAGGGCCCTGTGCAGTGTGCCCTGAAAATCTGGTTTGGGAGGCAAAGCCTGGGCAGGTTGTGATAGAGTTGGCTTGTATATTCAGATTATATTACCTCCTATCAAGTCATTTACTTCTAGTGATAAATCAACCCTTCAAAAACATTTTTCTCCCTTTTTACATTTCTTCACTATTCTATGTATTTACGATATATGAACCAAATTACAGCACTTGTGTGAATTGAATTGCGACTGAAAATGCATTTAATGGTTTGAGATTTTAAAAGTTTTCTTACAAAGACTTAAGAAGTATTGAAATGGACAAAATCATAGTGATTTTGTCTTCACAGATTATAACTCCTTTTGGAATGGTATATTCGTTAACAAACATATTTTTCTGAAACTTTAAATTTTCTTTGTTTCGTAGTGGACAGAAGACTGTAGAAAATCAACCTATCCTCCTTCTGGACCAACGTGAGTAAACATCAGATGATCTAAACTCACTTTGACCTTTGTGCAGATTATTGCCTATGTAATGAGCTCTCATAAAATCATGGCAGTGAATAAAAACTTAAGTCATGTCTTCTATCCAGAGATAATGATTTTTTCCTTTTTATGTATTTGCCTAAGATCTTAGACAAATATGAAAATACTCCATAATTAACATGTCCATTTCTGGCCTATCAAAGTCACAGGAAAGAAAAGGATTTCCATTCTCTGCTAAGTTTTTCTGCTATTAAGCATTTTTCTCATCTTTGACAAATGCAAGGCCCATAGTTGAGCTGACCTCTGGTTCACTGTGGTGTCTGGATATAACCACCAAGTTATATTGGAACAAAAAATCATAAGACTTCTTATGTGAAAGATTCTAGAGATAAATCTTGATATGATGAAAATACTGAGGACAAAACAGGATTAGAGGCTCGGCGCCTATGTCTCAACGGACTAAGGCGCCAGCCACATACTCCTGAGCTGGCAGGTTCGAATCCAGCCCAGCCTGCCAAACAACAATGACGGCTGCAACCAAAAAATGGCCGGGCGTTGTGGCAGGTGCCTGTAGCCCCAGCTACTTGGGAGGCAGAGGCAGGAGACTCGCTTGAGCCCAGGAATTGAAGGTTGCTGTGAGCTGTGATGCCACAGCACTCTATCCAGGGTGACAGCTAGAGGCTCTGTCTCAAAAAAAAAAAAAAAAAAATACGGGATTAGAGCACATAAAATAAAGGCCAATGCCCTGTTTTAATGTATTTAAAAGTTGATATTTTTAGTCTAGATTTTAGTCTTTCCAAATCCTTAGTGATTAAATGAGCCTATGAGAAAACATATCTTACAGGCCCAGGGGTTGTAGGGAAATCAGTTATACATATGGGAAAGAAGGAAGAGGTGCAGGGAATGGTCTTCCCTCTCCCTGAACGTAGTCTGCTGAGGGGAGGGAGAAAATAGAGCACACTCTAACCAGTGACGGCAAGACGACATTTTCAGTTTTTGTAACATTCCGAATTAATTGTACTGCTCATTTAAAATTATGCATTCTAAATAGCCTCTATCCCAGAAAACGTGATACTGTAATCAAGTAAATTCTTTCCACTTACTCACCTTTATGTAGAAAGAGGTGAATGTTTGGCAGGACGTAACTTAGAGATAACCAGTTTCGATGGTGTTCTATAGCCAGTTTCAATGGTCTTCTAAAACTAGTGCACCCTCCAGCTCATTCTTTAGTGGTCTGCTCCCTATAGGTCTTCCTTTCTTTTCTTTCCTTTTTTTTTTTTTTTTTGAAACAAAATCTCACTCTGTCGCCCTGGGTAGAGTGCCATGGCATCACCGTAGCTCACAGCAACCTTGAACTCCCAGACGTGAGCAATCCTCTTGTCTCAACTGCATCCCCATGATGCCTGGCTGGTTTCTTTCTATTTTATTGTATTTTCTATTTTTAGAAATGGGTGTTGCTCTTGCTCAGGCTGGTCTCAAACTCTTGAGCTCAAGGGATCCACTGGCCTCGGCCTCCCAAACTGCTGGGATTACAGGCATGAGCCTCTGCGCTGACCTGATCTTCCTTTTTGTCGTCACTGGCATCGTACTGGCCTTCAGTACCTTACTGATTATATCTCTTGCAGTCTCAACTGCCCTAATTCATTGAACGTTTTATGAGTATCTTCTTCTCTTAAGGCCTTTGTTCTGCTTTCTTTGTGTGTGCTTTACATGTTTCTGAATTAATTGCCCTGCAAACTGTAAACCACACCTGATTCAGCATTTACTGGCTGCATGTTGCCAAGTGTGTGTGTCCGTAGCTTGTGCGTGTGTATGTGCAAGTATACACACACTTACACCTGAACAAGTGCACATCTGTACATATACGTCAGGTATGTGTTTCTTTTCCTTGTGTTGGTATTTCTGCAGGATTTCTTTCTACCTCGCTAGCCTGGTTTCCTACACAAAAGGCCTTTGCTCTGATCCTTCTCACCTCTCAACTTTAAATGGATCTCGAGATCCGGGAGAGGTGTGGAGTTTATGCACCTTTGAGTCACAAATAGTCTCCCTGTACCTGTGAGGTCGTCTACTTCAATCAAGAGCACAGATTTTGGCAGTGTGCACGGGCAGTTGTGAGGGAAGAAAAAGATACTTATCTATCCACCATGACCGGTCAAATCTCTACTGGAGATAAAGGAGCTGATAGCCACATCACCCCTGTATCCTTATGAACCCTATTAAGCATTTCTTTCCCACTGCTCACTGGGCGCTTGGCATCCATTCATCCTCATTTGTATATATCGTGTTGTGTCACTTGGTCTAGTTTCCGAGCCAGCTGGGGAGCCAGCTGGGGCCAGGCAAATATGATTGATGTTATAATAATGTGTACATTGCAAATGCTAAGTCTTAAGAATGATTAAATGATATTTGTTGTTTGTATGAAAGTAGGAAAATATCCTGTGTTAACCTCTGTTGATTGAATACCAATGCTGCTCAGTATTTTTTGCATATTCCATGTAATCCTCCCTGCTCTCATAAGGTCAATACTCTTATTTCTGTACGAAATTGAGGTACAAAGGTTCAGTACTGAGATACTTTAGAAGACTGTTTAAGGAGAGATAAAAAGTGGGATTGTGGCTAAGCTTTAGTCGTTAAAAAAAAATTCTATTGATTAGATTAACCAGTTCTCTCAAAAATCCTGATTAGTGGAGGTTTTATCATAGTGAGGTTGTCACTATGGGTGACGACTAGGGTCTTGTCAACCTCACTTCAATATAATCGTTTATAGTGGTGAGTTTATTTTCTCTGAAATCCTTGATCCTGTCAAAGACTCTGGACTGGAAAAGAATCAGGAATTGACGGCAGATATAATCTGTGGCATGGTTTAGGACTGGTGGTTGGATGTTATGAAGGGAAGAGCAGCTAATTGGAGATCATAGGAAGAACACTTACCGTGAGCCACTGGTTTATCTTTGCTACTAGACGTAGAAATCCAAATATACATGCATGGGGAGAAAGGGGAGATTGGTAGCACCTGTCCGTGAGAGGAGAAACAATAATAACTTATTGTATACTTTGGCAGGGGAGATGCCATGATCAGGAAGGTGGTTTTCCCAGTGCAAGGCTTATCCATTGCACTCTGGATGTGCTGACCCCTGCAGTTTCCCCAGATGTGGGAAACTCGACTACATAATTTGTGGTAGTTCATGCTTTCCCCTGATGATGGTAAAAAGGAAATATATATAAGAAAAGTAACTTACTGTGGGACAGATTTTACACGTGAAGTTACCGTCAGAAATGGAATTAATTTGTTGTAATGAAAAGCTTTTTTCTAGGATGTAAGTTTTATAGTATTTCATGTAGATATCAGCTCCTAAGAAAATGGGGAACTTGAAAGTGCATTGAGAAGAACAAAATTTAACTGTGATATTGTTTAAACTTACATTTCTAAAATGAAGTGTGCTTTGCTTTTCTATCTAAATCATAACGTAAGTGGCTGCTGGTTACCAGTTTCATGAAATCTTATACATACATTATGTATAAACAGCATTATGTAGGGAACCAAGCAATTGTTCATTGTAGTAGAAGCATAAATAGAAACACAGTTCATGACTTTTAGGAGATAACCCATCCCCAGCTATATACATCAGTCTAAGTAACATTTGAATTTAGGAGACTGATAGCCTTGTTGCACACCCCAGAGTACACCCTATACTTTCCTGGAGCAAATCAGTGGATCAGATGATGGCCATCTTTAGGCAAAGGTTTAAGCTGATAAATCGCTGAATGGCACACCCTTAAAAGTTACTTCACTGCAGTAGCGAGTGCCAGAAGGTAGTGTTCCTATAGTGACAGGATTACTGTCATGGCCAGAAATATGGCCCAACTCCACTGATGAGGGAATGAGCACTGCTATGTCCTCATAGTAGAAATTGCTGTACATTAAAGTTAAGGAGTTGGAGAACGGACTTGATAAAATAGTGCTTGGGCTTGGGCTTAGTACAGAAGAATGAAAAGAGAGGAAGTAGGTGGTAGGGAAAATTAGGGTGGCTGAGAGAATCGTGGAGGTTCCCGAAGCCGATCATAGAAAGCTTGTACGTGTTGCCACTCAGGGCTCAACAGGTGATCTTACTGAAGCCAACACTGGAGAGAACTTTTTGGCAATAATTTGGTTAGACTGTCTGAGAGGGAATTCTGAAACCTGGAAACCAGTTAGTGAGGTGTCCAGAGCCTACACTAAATCTTTGCAAGTATCTAGGCGAGGGGGCAAAGGAGTGGGTGTTTTCCATCAGTGACAATCATGTTACAGCTCTTAAACTATGGCTGTCTTTCCACATCTGTCCAGTCCACACCAGCCTCCTTAATGTGTAACCTCTTGGCCAAGATTTCTGAGCCTGGTTATGACTGTGTATATGCAACACAGCGTGGAAACGCTGGGTAGAAAATGAACACTCTTTGCAAACTTTGCTTTGAGTAACCCACTTCTACACTGTTATTATGAGTATGTCTCTCGTATATCCTTATAGATGTAACTAACCCCTTCCAAAAAACCACTTTCCACATTTCAAGGTGATGCATCTCTCCTTACAGCTACAGAGGCCCCGTTCCGTGGTACACCATCAATCTTGATTTACCGCCCTACAAAAGATGGCACCAACTGATGGTGGACAAGGCATCAGAGGTATGCTGAGATGCTTTAATCTCTTATTTCTGACTTTACTCCATATAATTGTCTTTTTAAAAGGATTCTTCATGAAGTTATCCACAAAATAGTTTAAAAGTGTGTTTTTGTTACCTTTCTGCCATGTACAGTAAATCATAGTGGAAGACACTTTTCTCAAAGGTCACCAGAAAAAAAAATAATAGTAGAGGAAAAGATGTCATTTCCCTACAGCTTCTGGTACTTTTTGGCAAACTTGACCTTTGTTTCTTTCCCTTTGTATCATCTCCCTTCATCTAGATAATTAAGAATCAAATGTCATTTTAAAGATAAACTTGGACTCACTGTATTACTATGTTAATTAAAAATATTTTCAGGCATGGCGCCCGTAGCTCAGTGGTTAGGGTGCCAGCCACATACACCGAGGTAGGTGGGTTTGAACCCAGCTGCTAAACAACGACAAGTGCAACAAAAAAATAGCTCCAGCTACTTGGGAGGCTGAGGCAAGAGAATCGCTTAAACCCAAGAGTTAGAGGTTGCTGTGAGCTGTGATGTTACAGCATTCTACTGAGGGCAACATAGTGAGACTCTGTCTCAAAAAAAAATTTTTTTTCAAATTGCACTCCTATTACAGTTATATGTGGGCAAGTCAACACAATGTTTTTATTCTAGCAAGATTAATCTTAAATCGCAGCACTTTTTAATGCCTTTTATTAAGTGTTTTATTTATTGATTTTTCAGCTAAAGGTTATAGTGAATTCCGTGAAGAATGTAGTAAATGCATTTGTGCCAAGTGGAAAAGTTATGCAGATGGTGGATCAAAAGTTGGTAAGAAATATTATTTTCCACAATAAATTTTAAGCACACGTATACATATGCACACAGAATTCAGAAAATGCTCTAGCATTTATTTAAAGACATAATTCAGCAACTTCTCAAGAACTTTGACAAATGTGGGTTTATTCTAGATCACTGTCAAAACTTCAGAGGGACTTAAATTCTGGGCATTGATAGTATTAGGATGACAGCCTGGCAAATTTTGGCAGTTAACTGCTCTTTAATATTTTTTGAAAGTATTGACTGTTTTATAGAGCAGTGGGTAGCTGGATGTATTTCATCTGGGAGTATGGCATTTCTAGCCCTTTATATATATTAAGGTGTATAAGTTCACTATTGAAAAGTTGGGGGTTTTGTAAATTTAAGTATTTTGTGTGAGTATATCAGGGCACCTAGAGATTTTTCTAGATATGGCTGAATGGTTTACTCAGGCCAGCCCTATCTTGTGTGGAGTCCCTTGGTAGCTCTGATTCTTGAAACTCACTTGGGTTGACTTTTTCTTATGCTGTGCAATTGCCAAACCATTTTATTTTCTCTTCCTGGTCACACAGGAAGACTTCATCTCTCAACCTCTTTATTATTTCTTGGAACCAACAGGACACTTAGGACCCGGTCCCTAGGCCCCCCTTCCCAAAGGGATCCTCATGGCCTTCTGGGCAGATTTCGGGCACTGATGCCATCCTGGGTTGGGCAATTTTTTTGTTGTAGGGTTGTCACATGCTTTGTAGGATGCTTTGCCACATCCCTGGCTGCTGCCCTTTGGATGCTAGTAACCACCCCCTCAGTTGTGAGAACCAGAAATGTCCCTAGATATTGCCAAATCTCTCCTGGGGGCTCCCCTGTCAAGAATCATTGTCGTAGAGGCTGTATGCTCTGGGCACATCCTTCCTGTAACACGTGTACCTGCCAAGCACCGACTTGGTGTCCCTCCTGTCTGTGCTCTTGGAGACTTGGATTAAGGCTGTCCTTTCTGTTTGTACTCACTAGACTTCCCAAAATAAAAAATGTTGGCAGAAGCAAACAGGAAGAGATCTCCACATACTGTGCATGCCCTAATTTCTTTTTTTTTTTTTGCAGTTTTTGGCCGGGGCTGGGTTTGAACCCACCACCTCCAGCATATGGAGCCGGCGACCTACTCCTTTGAGCCACAGGCACCGCCCTGCATGCCCTAATTTCTGCTCTACTTTGAATGGCAGTTGGGAAGGCAGCATTGTAAAGGGTTTGAGTTCCTTGGAATCAGACACTGAATTTCATACTAGCTTTATGTTCCTGGGCAAGTTTCTTAACCTGTGAAACTTTAGTTTTCTCATCAGGGAGAGTGATATTTACTAACAGTGTTTATTTCATATTTCATATATAGTGGTTGTAAAGATTAAATGACTTACTGTATATAAAGCATAGTGCCTGGATGTTGTGGGTTTAATACATGTTCATTAAGTCACACTTGTTTGTTAAGTTGGCTAGAACATTCTACTTATGCAAGTCTTTGAATTCTTAGGGAAAAAATATGCTTAGTTAGGTCACATTACTTATAATTATCAAGTTGGTGAAAGATGGGCCTTGTGAGTTTTAAGCACATTATTTCAGCAAAAGGCTGTGAACTTAAATTGTCATCTAGACATTAGTGAGTAGTTGCTGTTGAGAATAAAAGTGTGCCGCCCACCACTGAATTTGCTGTGTCTGTGGTTTGCTAACAGAATTCAGTTAATGGGTCTTACCCCAAGATCACCCTTTAGCCATGACGAATGTTTTTGTGATGGATGAAGTACTGCAGGGTTGTTGTGTGGGAAGGAAATGAGGGCGTATTTCATTGGCAGAAGGGTGAATCTGAGGGGAGATAAGAAGAGCTTGTTATGATGTTCTTGTGTTGTGGGTCATGTTAGTTTCATCCAGGTGGAATTTTTATAGTCCCACCTGTTCTGGAAGAATCATAGGTCTGTATATAGGGACCCAATATTGAGTATTACATAGAATCTTTCAAATATATATGATGTAAAAGTGTTTTAGAAAAATTACTCTTGGTTGGAGTGATGGCTCACACCTATAATCCCAGCACTTTAGGAGGCTGAGGCCAGGAGTTGGAGACCAGCCTGAGCAACATAGTGAGACCCCTTCTTTACCAAAAATAAATAAGTAGAAAGATTAGCCAGGCATGGTGGCATTCGCCTGTAGTCCCTGTAGTCTACTTGGGAGGCTAAGGCGAGAGGATCTCTTGAGCCCAGTTTGAGGTTTGAGTGAAATGTGGTGATACCATTGAACTCTAGCCTGGGCAACAGGAAAGTAATTATTAAACCTATTTTGATAGCAATATCTGGAACAGATTCTGTGCCCCAAACCATATCTCACTCAATGCATGCTTTTAGGTTGAATGCTTGTTAATTTTTTTGTTTTACAGCCTGGTCTACTTGGCAACTTTCCTGGCCCTTTTGAAGAGGAAATGAAGGGAATTGCAGCTGTTGCTGATATACCTTTAGGTAAAGTTCACTTTGTAGCTTTTAAAAAATTTAATAGAACACTTAAAAATATTTCTATTAAGGTGTGATATATATGTGTATATATGTATGGTAGAGCATACAGATCTTAAGTACAGCTCTCTGAAGTTTTAAAAGTACATACGAGATTTTAATCACAACTCAGATCAAGATACAGAATAGCCCTTAAGAATGCTCCCTCCTGCCTCTTCACAGACAATTCTGCTGCCTCAAGTAACCGCTGTTCTGACTTTACCATAGATTAGTTTTGCCTCTTCTTGAACTTTTTAAATAGAACTCAGCAATATGAACTGTTATGTGTGGTTTCTTGTCCTTGTTATTATAGGCAATATGCTATTGCATGAAGAGGATATTTGGATTATTTGCAGATTGTAGATATTAATAAAGCAGTTAGTGATACAAACATTCTAGTACATGCTTTTTTTTTTTTTTTTTTTTTTTGAGACAGAGCCTTAAGCTGTCACCCTGGATAGAGTGCTGTGACATCACAGCTCACAGCAACCTCCAATTCCTGGGCTCAAGCAAGTCTCTTGTCTCCACCTCCCAAGTAGCTGGGACTACAGGCGCCTGCCACAACGCCCGGCCATTTTTTGGTTGCAGCCGTCGTTGTTTGGTGGGCCCGGGCTGGATTCGAACCCACCAGCTCAGGTGTACGTGGCTGGTGCCTTAGCCCGTTGAGCCACAGGCGCTGAGCCACCAGTACATGCTTTTTTAATTTTTTTTGGTAGAGACAGAGTTCATTATCACCCCTGGTAGAGTGCCGTAGTGTCAGAAAGCTCACAGCAATCTCCAGTTCCTGGGCTTAGGTGATTCTCTTGCCTCAGCCTCCCAAGTAGCTGGGACTACAGGCGCCCGCCACAACACCCGTCTATTTTTTTTGTTCCAGTTCAGTCGGTGGCGGGTTCAAACTCGGTATATGGGGCCAGCACCCTACTCACTGAGCCACAGGTGCCACCCTAGTACGTGCTTTTTGATACATACTTCATTTCTCTTGAGTATATGCCTAGGAAGTAACTATTGGATTATGGGGTAACAATATATTTAGCCTTGTAGATTCTGCCAGACGGGTAGGTTTTGAGGTGATTATATCAGTTGACAATCAGCATAATAAGAGGGTTCTAGTTTTCTCCTTCTGATAATTACCACCAGATAGTGTCAGTCTTTATTGGAGCCATTTTTCTTGAGAGTCATGTCCCATTTTAGTTTTAATTTGCATTTCCCTGATGGCTAATGAGATCAATTTATTGATTGTTTTCTTTTTTGTTTCTTTCAGGGAAGAGTAAATTGCTGATTACGGTCTTTTGCCCATTTTTCATTTGTTTGAAGGAATTCTTTATGTATTCTGGATTTCAGTTCTTTGCCAGATAAATATATTCCAAGTGTTTTCTCCCATTCTATGACTTGCATTTTTATTCTCTTAACTGGTGTCTTCTGATGAGGAAAAATTCTTGATTTTAATAAAGTCTAATATCTGAGTCTTCCCTTTTATTTTTTTGAGACAGAGTTTCACTTTGCCACCGGTAGTAGAGTGTCATGGCATCATGGCTCACAGCAACCTCGAAGTCTTGGGCTCAAGCAATCCTCTTGCCTCAGCCTCCCAAGTAGCTGGGACCACAGGTGCACACCACCATGCCTGGTTAGTTTTTCTATTTTTAGTAGACACCAGGTCTTGCTCTTGTTCAGACTGGTCTTGAACTCCTGAGCTCAACCAGTCCACCCACCTTGGCCTCTGAGAGTGTGAGGATCAGAGACGTGAGCCACTGTGCCCGGCTCTTAGTCTTCTCTTTTATAAGTAATTTGAGAAATTTTTTATTAAAAATAATATAATTTGAGAAATTTTTACCTACCTCAAAGCTATGAAAAAACTCTTGTATATTTTCTTCTAGATGTTTTATGTTTACTTTGTATATTTGCTGTGATCTATCTTGGATTAATTTTTGTATATGGTATGAGTTAGGGGTCAGGTTTTTCCTCATATGGTATATTCAATTGATTAAATACCATTTTTTAAAAAGACTATCTTCCCTCAGTAAATTAAGTGGTGTCTCTGATATAAATCAGGTGACTATATACATGGTTCTGTTTGGGGACTTTCTGTTTTTATACTTGTTGTTTATCTTTCCTGTATCAGTAATATGCTACCTCAATAATAAAGCCTTATAAGTAAGTCTTAGAATTAGGCAGTATAATTCTTCCAACTTTGCTTTTCTTCACAGTTCTCTTGGCTGTTCTGCCCCTTTGTATTTCCATGTACATTTTATTTAATTTATTTACTTATTTTTGAGATAGAGCCTCAAGCTGTCACCCTGGATAGAGTGCCATGGCATCACAGCTCACAGCAACCTCCAATTCCTGGGTTCAAGCGAGTCTCCTGCCTCCGCCTCCCAAGTAGCTGGGGCTACAGGCACCCGCCACAATGCCCGGCTATTTTTGGTTGCAGCCGTTGTTGTTTGGCGGGTCTGGGCTGGATTCGAACCAGCCAGCTCAGTAGGTGGCTGGTGCCTTAGCCCATTGAGCCACAGGTGCTGAACCTCCATGTACATTTTAAAATCAGCCTGTCAACTTTGACAAAAGAGCCTACTAATACTTCGAATGAGATTATAATACTGAGTTTTCCAATCCATGAATAATATAAATCTTGACGTTTATTTTGGTTGTTGGTTTCTCTGAGTAATATTTTTTATTTTCAGGGAGAAGGTCTTATGTATAATTCATTAAAATTATCCTTAGGTATTGATGTTTTAGGAAGCTATTTTTTTTAATTTCACTAATTTATGGCCTTAATGAAAAGATTTTCCCTACCACTGCCCCCCAAATTTTATTTGTAAGCTACCAAAGCAAAGTCATTATTTTAAGTAGCCAGTACTTAATCATCAGTTTTATAAAAGAGGTGATTGAAAATTTCTGAAAATCAGTGGTGCTCACCAACTAAAGCAGCCAGTTTGTTGTTTGTTTTACTTTTTAAAAAAAAAAATGATTTAACAAATAGTCAGTGTACTGGAAATATATAGAGAGAGGGTGCCAAAAATGTATACACATTCTACAAAATGAAATAACTGTATTAAAATTGTAATATGCAGGCTCAGCACCGATAGCACAGTGGTTATGGCGCCAGCCACATACACTGAGGGTGGCAGGTTCAAACCCCAGCCCACACCAGCTAAACAACTGCAACAAAAGAATAGCCAGGTGTTGTGACAGGTGCCTGCAGTCCCAGCTACCTGGGAGGCTGAGGCAAGAGAATTGCTTAAGCCCAGGAGTCGGAGGTTGCTGTGAGCTGTGATGCTACGGCACTCTACGAGGGCGACAAAGTGAGACTCTGACTCAAAAAAAAAAAAAGAAATTGTAATATTCAATATGTACTGAAAACAAAAGATGAATACAAGTCATGTTGAGCACCTCTTGAAATTGCAGGGGTCAAATGGGACTTGAGTTACAAACTTAGTGCAGTTTTATCTTTGCTTAAAATGTTTATGCCATTTCTTTATGCCTTCTTTTTTTGCAGCCTTTATGAGAAACAAGTCTAATTCCTTTATTATATAAATAACTTTTGTAATAGCAAGTCAATACTAATGTAAATATCTCAAGAGAAGACTTGATTAAGAAGATGAATAGATTGATATAGTAAACGGTAAAAATTATAAAAATTTCACCAAAAGTAGAAAGCAAATGAAAATAAGCGCTGGAGTGGGGGGGGGGAACATGATAAATTTAACATATTAATATTAAAATAGGACAGAGATAAAATGTGCTGGATACTTTTGAATTAAATGCAAAATGGTATTATACAGTTTTGGGAAAATATTCAAAATATACAATGTTCTACAGTGGATTTTCTTGGCAGCTCTACATTAATTTTAATAATTATTCTTTGATTACCTTTCTCACCTTAGAAATGTTAGTCATGCTCTAAAAACCTGAGTAAACTTTTAGCATACATCCAAGAGCCAGATGTATTAAATTACCATATTTGAACTCCATAAAGAAAATTTAAAGTAAAGCATATTGATTAAAAATTTATTTATTTTTTTGAGGCTGAGTCTCACTCTGTTGTCCTGAGCTAGAAGGCCCTGGCGTCATCCTTGCCTCATAGGAACTTCAAACTCTTGGGTTCCAGCTATCTTCCTGCCTCAGTCTCCTAAGTAGCTGGGACTACAGGCTCCCACCACAACACCCAGCTAATTTTTCTACTTTTAGTAGAGATGGGGTCTTATGTATCATTCGTTAAATTATCCATTGTGAGGCTGTTCTTGAACTCCTGAGCTCAAGTGATCCTCCCACCTCAGCCTCCAGAGTGCTAGGATTATAGGTGCGAGCCACCGCACCAGGCCTGACGTAAAATTTAGACATTAGGTTGTAGAACAATTCCAACGTGCCTAGATGTTCCGCTTGCTCAGGAGCTGCCTCTTTGATGACTTGTTTCATCTTGAGTATGGAGTTGGACAAGCTGGTGAAGGACACCCCACATCCCGCCAGCTATGCAGCTCACCCAGGTGGCCAAAGCACACACTCACACAGTGAAAATGTTTAAACTTCTTAAAACCAATTTTTTTCTTACACTGTCATTGTTCTATATATTAACAAAATTTCCTTTCCTTTCTCATAGGAGAGATTATTTCATTCAATATTTTTTATGAAATTTTTACCATGTGTACTTCAATAATAACAGAAGATAAAGAAGGTAAATGTGTGCCATGGGATGGTGGGCAGCACAGAGTATCGCGTAAAGGGAAATACTCTAAATAAGTGGAAAGGGAACTTTAAAAAATGTGAACTTCCTGGGGGAATCCCATGCAGGTCACACACAGCTCGTGTATCTTGGTAAATTTTCATAAGTGCCTTGAAAACTGTCCTTCTCTTAAGACCACCGTAATATCTGTTGAAGTTTAATTGAGGTGCCCCCAAAACCCACAGTATTTCAGGCCCAGAAATATTCTTACTTTCCTTATAGTCCGTTTATTCCTATCTGCATGATTGGATAGAAATATTCATAGGAGAGACGACGTTATCTTCACAGATGTAACAACATCTTTGCTTTTCTTGAGGCCCAGAACAAACATTGTCCCATATTTTTCCTGGCTGGTCCCCAGAGTACAAGCAAGGCACACGTTGACTTAACCCTGACTCACCCTGAGTTTTGATCTAGTCTGGGGGAGAAAGTCTGCCTCCACCCAGCCCGTGAGGTGTCCAGCTGTAGGTGACGGTGCCTGAAGGGAGACATTTGGTAAGTCACATTAGTTGAGGCTGGATAACCTTGTCAGCCAGAATCATGTGACAATCAACCAAAGTGAGCAGTGACTGTTTTCCCGTATTCTGAGCTTATCTAAAACCCTGGGTGTTCATATTTTGTGGGGATATCTGGCAGATGTGACAGTGACAACAGTTTCATCTTGGTAAGGCTTAGGATATCAGGATGCTTCTTAATTCTTACTGTTAGATGAAACAGTTATAAATTAGCCAAAATCAAGTGTCTGTCTTTGATTTAGAATGAGTTGTATTATCTTAACTGCTACACTGGTCTCTTCTGATTACTTTCACATAGGTCATCTGCTACATGGGAGAAACATGGATTTTGGAGTATTTCTCGGGTGAGTATAAAACACCTTATGTATCATGCTATAGAAGGAGAAGATTGTATTACATTGATGAAAAGTCATTCCCAAGTTATGGCCAGATCATGACTGTAAGTGAAGATAAATGGATTCCTAAACGTTAAGAGAAGCTGGGCACATTTTTACTTGATTATTTGAAAATTTGTATCTGAGAAGTTGTACTTAGTAAACAAAAATCTGAAAGATGTTTGAAGGCCAGATACTCGTCTGCATTCTGTTTTGTCATCTTGACCTTTCTGTGAAAAAACAAGAGCTTTGTAATTAGCTGAATTTGAATCTGGGGCTTACTGTTCATAGGCTGTGTGACATTGGGAGAGCTACTTAACTTCCCTGAGCCTCACTTTTATCATCTGGAAAGGAAGGCATAAAACCACCCATATTGTAAAGGTCTCGTTAGGATTGATCAACCACACAGTCTAATGCCTGTCTCTTGTCATTGTATTCATCTTTATTATCATCACTGTTTTTAAGTGTCGCTGAAATTTGTCTTTTGTAGGTGGAACATAAATAATAATACTTGGGTCGTAACTGAGGAACTAAAACCTTTAACAGTGAATTTGGACTTCCAAAGAAACAATAAGACCGTCTTCAAGGCTTCAAGCTTTGCTGGCTATGTGGGCACGTTAACAGGATTCAGACCAGTAAGGAATCTATTGTCACGTAACCCCTCAGGTAGCTGTGTGTCCCCCTTAACATATATGTAAAGAAAGGGTGGAGTCTTAAGAAAATGAGGACCTAAAAGGAATACCAGGGGGGAAGCCCCGATTCATCCCTTTGTAATTCTCGTCCCTTTCCTAGGTGTAAGATCACATGGTAGAGAAGAGTAGAAAGGAAACGAAGGTTTCCGAGCCTGTCTGTGGCCAGGTGTCAAAGGCTGGGATCAGAGTCTGGCATCTGGCCCTGGGTGTGCTGCTCACGTAGGCAAGTCAGGCATTCATCCTCTGCTCCTTAGTTTCCTGTCTAAAAAGCATAGCCAGTAATATCCCACCTACTTATCTGACACTCTAGATGTGCAAATGCCTTAAACTTTTAGAAGAGCCTTGTTAATACATGGTTTTGATTGATCTTTGCATTTCCCGTTACCCAACCCTTCGTTCTCCACTGTGCAGTATAGCGATAGGGCCTTACAGAGGAAGCCGAAGTTTCTGACTTCACCGCTTTGTCTTTTCCTCAGGGACTATTTAGTCTTACACTAAATGAACGCTTCAATATAAACGGCGGTTATCTGGGTGAGTAGAGTATTGTCACAGCTGTCTCCGGAGGAGGACTGGACTGTGCCTCCTGTGTAAGTGTGTTTGAGCACTCTAACCCTTCAGTCCTGAACTGTTTGATCTCTTCCAGGCATCCTAGAGTGGATGTTGGGAAAGAAAGATGCCACGTGGATAGGGTTTATCACTAGATCAGTTCTGGAAAACAGTACAAGGTAAAGTGGTTGGTTGCTTTATTATCAAATATTTTTTTTAAATTACTCATTCGAAATATAAAAATATGTCCCAAGGCGCAACGTGACAAACATTGAGATCTTGGTGAACTTTAACACTCAATTACTCAGGTGTTCCTGTGTTGGTGTTTTTTTTTTTTTTTTGAGACAATCTCTCATTTGCCACCCTCGTAGAGTGCTGTGGCATCATAGCTCACAGCAACCTTCTTGCCTCAGCCTCCCAAGCACCCACCACAACGCCTAGCTATTTTTAGGGACAAGGTCTCTCACCGTGTCTCAGACTGGTCTTGAACCTGTGAGCTCAGGCAGTCTACCCACCTCAGCCTCCCGGAGTGCTGGGATTACAAGTGGGAGCCACCACGCCTGGCCACATGTGTTGTGTGTTTTATGATGGGGAAATGAATTATTTAAAAAGTACTAGGGATAGTGACACTAAGAAGGGTACCTAGGGATGTTTTTGGTGTACAAAAATAATCACCCATACACCAGAGAACAATTATACAATAAAATCTCCATCTAAGTGGTAATACATATTAAGTTAGAAGTTCTTTTTCTTTCTTTTTTTTTTTTTTTTTGAGACAGAGCCTCAAGCTGTCACCCTGGATAGAGTGCCGTGGCATCACAGCTCACAGCAACCTCCAATTCCTGGGCTCAAGCGAGTCTCTTGCCTCTGCCTCCCAAGTAGCTGGGACTAC
>CAUYRH010139341.1:0-65189 GCA_963574655.1 Perodicticus potto | reverse complement strand
AGTGTTCCCTTTTCTCCACATCCACGCCAGCAACTCTGGTTTTGGGATTTTGTGATGTGGGCTAATCATACTGGAGTTAGATGATATCTCAAAGTAGTTTTGATTTTCATTTCTCTAATGATTAAAAATGATGAGCATTTTTTCATGTATCTATAGGCTGTGCACCTGTCTTCTTTGGGGAAGTTTCTCTTCAAGTCTTTTGCCCACCCTGAGATGGAGATCACTTGTTCTTTTCTTGCTAATACGTTTGAGTTCTCTGTGGATTCTGGTTATTAAACCTTTGTCAGATTGTACCCCACGATTGCACTAATGTACACAGCTATGATTTAATAAAAAATAAAATACTCAGTAAAAGATGCTAGAGGCTACCCCCAGCACATAGGTGTACGTGTGCACACACTCACACCCACTCCTTCACACATGCACGGGCAAGCACCACTATACTTTTTTTCCTTTCATAAACTGCTATTAGCTCAGATTAATTAGGTCAACAATTGCTTTACATTATCATTTTAATTTTCTAATCTCTAAAAAGGATGAAAATGAAAGATAGTTTTTAAAACCATATGCAAATCTCAGCACTATTTGAGCCTGTAAAATACAAATCTTGGAAGAGGTCATGAAATCACCTCTTTTAACTTTTTAGAAAGGTGTTTCACGCACAGCACCAAGATATATACATAAGTGGCACTCAGTGTATATTTTAGGAATGAATGAAATGAAGCTTTATGCTCTTTGACCACATTTTCTCTGAAATTGTGTCACCTCATGTTGGTATACCTGAAAAGCCAATATTATCCCTTCCTGGAAGACAGGGAAAAGCAGATTAAGCATATTCTTAATCTGGTTGTAATTTTTGTAACGTTCATTAGTATAATCGATTTCAAATTTAATTTTTTATTTCAAAATATTATGGGGGTACAAATGTTTTCATTATATGGATTGCTTTTGTGCTGCTTGAGTCAAAGTTACATTTTAATCTTTTTTATTCTATCACATATAGCTGAGGTCTTTTCACATTGTTTTGGAGAAGTGGCTGGCTACTTTCTCTTTCTTACTTTCTGGCTTAATGTTTTGCACATTTGACTAACACAGCTTGCCACACAACACATTTTAATGTCGTAGTCCCCAAGGCCTGGTACTGTATACCTTATAGTAAGTTCACAGTGTGTTAAACCTGATCCATTTTATTTGCCTGTCAGGGATGATATAATCTGTAAACGTTCACATTGTGCCTTCACTAACCATAACCATTATTTTATTTTATATTTATCAACTCCCACACATCACAAGAAGGGAGTCCTGTCATTCTGTACTGGCTGGGAATATTGTGGTAGCTGGGAGTTTTGTATGGGTTACAGCTCAAGTTTTCTTTTCCTTGTCAAATGTTTTGTCTAGTTTTCAGACATCTGACGCTATTTTTTAAGGATCCTTTCTGTATATTTTATCTCGGATCTGGTAACTTTTTTAAATTTTGAAAAATTGAACCCTTTAGCTCAATAACCAGACAATCCCATTTATGGTGTTCCTACCTACATGGATATACTCATCTATCTGAGAAACGATCCAAGTTCCTTTGAAACTCCAGTGTGGAAAATAACAATAGTGAAATGAACTTTTGGTTTCTGGATAAACATGCATATCATTTGGCTTACCTAAAACAGGTTATGAATAGTATTGATTTTCTCCTAGAAGCATTAATACTCATTTTATTTGCCAGCCAAGAAATTAAAAGAAAGAAAATCAAAAACTTAATACTTCCTAGGATTTCTTCTTAGAGTTTCCTCACAGCTTGTAACTAAGCAACCAAAGCCTTAGTTTCAAGAAATAATAACAACAGAGTGTAATTTTTAAGTAGCAGTTAAAAGAAGGTAATGATACAGCTTATCTCAGTGTTCTTTTTCAATACTTCAAGGTGATAGCCTGTCCGACTCTTTCTTTCATTTCAATTGCTGCAAGAAATAATTATTGCCTCTTCTCTTTCCTCCACACTATAGCCACAGGTTACAGAAAGAAGGGCTCAAGCACCCTTTTGGGATTGTCCCCTACATCTACATGCTCAGCTTTTGGTCACCCATTGAATCATTTTTCATCTCACCATACACCTTATTTGTATTAAATAACTTTTGATGTTTCTACTGATAAGTCAGTACTGTGTGTATAAACCAAATTTCCCAGCTTTTCTTGGAACATGGTGCTCACTAGAGGAATGGAAAATCAATTTGAAACAATAAATAGGGAAAGCAGAGAGAGTAAACAAAATGTGGAAGGGCGAGGCTTATTCCGAGGAGTGACTAAGTAGTCAGCTTCCTGCGAGCCCTTTAAAGAATGATTTTTTGAAAAGAGTTCTTCCCTATTCAAGCAGACCAATTTGTTTGAAAAGATGCTGATAATTAGATAAAGCAAAAGTACATTGGGTTAATTTTTAAAATGCAAAAGCGACTGTGTTATTCCAATAGCCACAGCCTCTAAAGTGAGGCAACTTCTGTTAAATTTTAATAAGCAACTTATACCTATTCATAACCATATAGATTCCTCATCTACAAATCAGATGCATAAATCAAATCTTTTATGCATTGTATAAAATTAAAATTTATTTATTTATTTATTTTTGCCATTTTTGGCTGGGGCTGGTTTTGAATCCGCTACCTCCGGCATATAGGGCCGGTGCCCTACTCCTTTAAGCCACAGGCACCGCCCAGAATTGATTTCTTTCATTAAGTGTCACTTAAGTTTATAAATGGAGTAACAACTGCTATGATTTTTTCTTTTTGAGACAGAATGTCACTCCGTCACCCTGGGTAGAGTGCTATGGCATCATCATAGCTCACAGCAACCTCAGACTCTTAGGCTCAAGCAATCCTCTTATCTCAGCCTCCCGAGTAGCTGGAACTATAGGCGCTCACCACAACACTCAGCTATGTTTTCTATTTTTTTTTTTTTTTTGGTAGAGATAGGATCTTACTCTTGCACAGGGTGGTCTCATACTCTTGAGCTCAAGCGATCCACCTGCCTCAGCCTCCCAGAGTGTTAGAATTTAGACATGAGCCACGGGCCCCGCCTGTTATAATTTGTAAATATCTAGCAGGCTTATCAGCACCTGGATAAGTATGCTATTGCTATGTGTCTATCAGTGATTTTTTTCTCTAAGTTCAATATATGTTCCGTGATTACAGACCATATTTTACTCTTCTTTTCCCCCTACATTCCTTACTCAGTAATATATACACAATTGATGCTTAATAAATGCGTGATTAATTATGTGAATGGGTAAGAAGCCAATACACATGGACTTTATATGCAGGAAACTCACGCTCTGCAGAAAGATCACGGGGAAACTTAAAATGAACCATTGCTCAGGGACATACTAGCAATGTGACCAGGCGCAAGCTGCTTAGCTTCTCTGAGTTTCAGTTTCCTTCATGAAATGAGGATAATAAGAAATACTGGAGAACTCTTGCAAAGATTAGAGATAAGTGATTGATAGTGGCTAGCCTGGGGCCTGCCCACAGCCCTGTATTAATTATGTTATTCCCACTTTATAGATGAGAAGAACAAGGGTCAGTGTTGGAGTAAGTCATATGTGATCACACAGCCATTAAGTGCCCAGAGCCAGGTTTCAATCCCAGCTTTGTCAGATTTGACTATAGTACTAATAGTTCGTATATTATATTCACTTTTCTGAAAGGCCATTTCTAGGATAGAAAATGAATACAAGGAGGACAAAAATGAAGGAAGGGTAACCAGTGAGGATGGTGCTTTTCACGCTTTCTGACGGTGACCCACAGCATCACATGATAAACCCTGAATTCATGTTGATCCTACCGCATGTGCTGTAGTCAGGGAGTTTCTATCCCATTCTATTCCATTTCATCTTCTAATTGGAGCAAGCTAAGGGGTGGGGTGTGTAAAGGGTTGGAGTACATGGCACATTTAACAACCTCAGTTACAGGTCACCAGGCAAAGCTCTCCTAGTGCCCTTCATTCCTCATCTGGCTGGGGTCCTCATCTTGGGGGCCTTGTGAGGCTCAGAACTGGTCCCTGCAAATCCTCACGTGAGTGCAGGCCTGAGGTGGTCCAGCTCATGGGGATTTTCAGGTCAGGAGAGTGAGAAACAGGAAGTAGGGACTGTTCATGGAAGTGTCTTTGCCAGGTCATCCATGGACCCGAGACAAATGGTAGAGTGTTTCCTCCTCTGGTCACTAAGCCGATAATTTAAGAAAACAGTCAGAAATGCAAATAGTACCCAGAAGTATACGGTGGAAAACCTTGGAGATACGTTGGTAAAACAAATCCTATTCCAGTGCAGCCAACCTACAACAACCAAGAAAACAACTAAATAAGATGATGCGGGCACAAGAGTCATGATAAAGGGCCAAATGGCTTAGGAAAGATGAAGCTTGGTTGTTTCTCCTTCCTGTAGCCTATACTGATTTTGTCTTAAGCCAAGTCAAGAAGTTAGAGACACCTTGTCTTCCTTCACTAGCCAGTCATGGAAACTGTCCTGGGAACACTGCACATTGATTGTGTGGACTGGGAAGATGGAACCTGGAGAAGGCTGCTGATGGAGAGGCTTAGAATGACTCCTGCCAAATTCAGAAGTTGGTTCAGGAAGGAGAAAGATTCAAAAGAGAAGGGATTGTTTGACTCATTGACACTGGGGAAAATTTTGTGGTGTCCAGAAAACTGAACTCCTGGAACTTAAAAATAAAACTATATGATCAACCCCAAAGACGACTACCTTACTGATATTTCAAATTCAAGATGGTTGCTAGAGTCAATACTCAAAAAAGGAGAGAAGATACATTCTAAGTAGATCCCACAGGGTAGAAAGCTTCAGGGAAGGAGATATGAAGAGTTTGGACAATCTAAAGTAGCATTATAGTGAAACAAACTTAATGTCTTTCATAGTCATGATGCATATCTATAGTCAATAATATTAAAATCAAATTGCCACTATATTTGATATTGTTATCCAGTAAGTGCTATTCACATAAAACATTTTTTACTCAGGGTAAGTGTACGGGGACAAGGGCAGGATTCTTGGTTAAATGGCACTTTGTGCTCATTGAAAATATCTGGAGTACTTAGACTTTTATAAACAATTGCCAGAAAATGCTTCTGAGGTTCTACTAATTGGGACCCAGCTAATTTCTGGATTGCACATCATACATCAGTTTAAAAATGTTTCTTTAAGTATATTATGATTCATCAAATTGACTCTGGCCCATCCTTACTAATGGGCAAAAACCCACATTTTGAAAAATATTAAAAGGTGATTGTTATAATAATCCTCCATGTGAGAGATGACGGTAGGCAGAACTAAAGCAGGAGCCGTGAACATGGCAGAAATAGATGCAATGATTATTTGGGAAGTAGAATGAACATGCCTGCAAGATGAGGAAATAAAGGGTGAGGAGGTTTTTAGCTTGGATAACCTGTTAGCATTCACGAGAGCTAGCTGGAAGAACAGCTATTTCAATGGGAGATGGATTTTTGCTTTGGGAACCCTGAATGTTCCAGATGGCGATGTCCAGTTCGTAGTTAGAAGCGAGAGTTGGAGGAAAGGAGATAAACCCAAGCTGGAGGTGCAGAGTCATCAGCACATAGATGTACCTGACATCATGGCAACGGACAGGGACTGGGGGTGGGATGTGAGTTGGGTGTGGGACCCTGACGATTAACTACAGGAAAAGCAGAGGGAGAAGAGGGAGAGAGGAGAGAGGCTCTAGAAAGGTGGAAGCTAAAAGAAAAGAGCCTTTGGAAAATGCCTTTAGCTACCAGTTCTCATGATGTCATGGGCTGTTGACAGCATGGAGGCACAGTAGGGTGGGGAAGGAGGGATGGGGGGGCGACGTAGCTTTCTACAGAGGGCTGTATCCGGAGTGAGAGGCAGTCCCAGGATCGCCTGTCACCTCCGCAAATGGGTTTCTTTCCCTGAGCTAAATCAGCAGTCCCTAACGTTTTTGGCACCAGAGACCAGTTTAATGGAAGATAATTTTTTCACAGAGCAGGATGGGTGGTGGTGGTGGTGTGTGAAGCTCAGGCGGTGATGCAAACAATGGGGAGCAGTGGTAAACATCAGATGACACTGCTGCCCTTGATGGCCCATCACTCTTCTGCTGTGCAGCTGGGTCCTGAGTTTCATGGAAGATGATTTTTCTATGGAGAGTGTGGGGGATGGGGCTGTGGCGGTACAGAGGGACAGGGTTGGGGACAGTAGGCAGAGCCCTGTGGCTGACTCCTACAGGCAGTAAAGTGGGAATTGGGAACTGCAAAGCTAAATGATCTCTGTGGTGTTTAATTTGGGGCAGGGAGTGGATGAGTGGAGAACGTGGGAAGATGTAAAAATTAACCCATTCTTTCATATATTCAACAAGAAGAGCCTTGAGTTCCTATTAGTATAATGTCTAGGTACCACTTTAGTCACAAGAACATGATAATGAGCCAGACACACTATGAAAACTGATACTGTAGTGAGAGAAACCATACACAATTTAAATTATCGTTATTTTCAGGCATTGATAAGAACCATGAAGAAAGATAAAATGGGCAAAGAAGTAATTTGGGAGTAATGGGAGCCTAGTAATTTGGGCAGACTTTTTCTATTGGTGTGAGAGCTGAATGAATGAAGTGAGGAGCTGCAATGCAAGGGGCTGAAGGGCACCCCTGGGAAGGGGATCAGCAGAGGAAAGGCGGCAGGAAGACTCCACAAAAGTAAGCAAACCCCCGGGTGCAATGGTGAGTTATCAGCAGAAACTAGACCAGCGTGGGCCTCGTTGACTACAATAAGAACCTAGAATTTCTTCTGCAATTGGAAAGCGATTAGAGGGTCAAACAGGTGAATGGCTTGCTCTCGTTATGTTTTTAAAGGTTCACTTTGGTAGCTGTGTAGACCAGAGAAGACAAAAGTAAATGCAGGGAAATTTGATACCAATGATTTCATTAATCCGGCTAAGGGGAAGTGAGGGTTGGATTAAAATGATAGGTTGAGAGTGAGTTCTAACCTTAACTGAGCACCTATTTAATTCCAGGTACTTTAAATGTGTTATTTGCTCAACCCACTCTGTGAAGTAGGGGCTATTGTTATCTCCATTTTATCCGAAGCACAGAATGAAGAACCCGAAGCACAGAAAGGTCAAGTAACTTGGCTAGACTACACAGCCCGTAAGCGTTAGAGCCACAGTTCACACCTGGCAACCTGCCTCTACTCTGCCTGCTTGTCTCTGTGCTAGACAAAAACCAGGAGTCGTTTGGAAGATACAGCTGACAAATCTTGATGGTTTGATGGTGGGTGTGAAGAAGAGGACAAGGATCAAGGGAGACTCCCGGGACTTTGGCAGGAACAATTGTGTGACATTTGTTAAAATGTGACATTCATTAAAATGGGGAAGACTAAGCAGGGGAGCAGGGACCAAAAATTCTGCTTAGACCTAAAGAGAGAAAAACATAATTAAATTCACGAAGGGGGCAGGGTGGGGGCAGAAGGAGGAAGAGAGGATGGGGTGGAGGAAGGGGGTTGGTGTGCTGTCTCCTAATGGGCACAAGGTAGAGGTACAAGGCACAGCTCCTGGGTGAAAGACTCAACTTCAACTGGGACTTGACCTAACAAATGCAAACCGTGTAACCTAATCGTATGTACCCTTATAGTAATCTGAAAACAAAATGCTGCTGGGAGCACATGAATTTCAAGAGGCCACGTAGGAATAGACAGGTAGAGACATTCAGTAGGTTCTCCAAGCCTTTGCTACCTGACAGTGGGCAGCTCTGTTTAAATATCAGTTAGAAACAGTACAGCCTTACGGTAGAGAAATATTTCCTTTGGATCATTCCTTATCATCCTTTTCACATATTCTTTGTTCCATACAATTCCCACTTGGGGAAGTAAGTGGAATGATTTGCTTGTATAGCAAAAGCAAAATATCCAAGTTTGGACCCAAGATCTCACTTTTATTAGTAGTCAGTCCGTGAGCGAAGGTTTTTAATAAGAATCTCCCTGAAACCTCAGACCTCAGGCAGGAGCACCACGCACCCACCACCCTTCACTTGCTAAGAGGGCAAATTCTCCCAGGGAGAGAAAGCTGACTTTGATGTCACCAGCTGGGGCCCCTGCCTTCACCGCTGTCTGTGGGTCACTGAACTTTGCCTGCGTCAACACACAAGTTTGCATAATCCAATCTCAAACCAGCTCTGACTTACAAAATACTGTCCCCTTGTCCCTGCTGTCCCCAACTTCCAGTATTTGATTTTTTTGCTTCACCTGACCTGAGATAATTCAACCCCTTTGGATAGGTTCAAAGATAAGATTCATTCTCCTCCTGCTGCCTGACCAAACGCACCCTGCCCCACCTGCGCTGAGCCTGGTGTCCGTGGGCACTCTGTGGGCGGCTCTGTGCTGGGAACGCTCTCTATCTTGATTGCCACGGTGGTGGCACAGGTCTCTACATTTTCAACACTCACCAAACTATACACACAGATAACCTCAGTTTAAAGATACTTCAGCTTAAAAATAAAATTATGCTAGGTGCTTTTAAAATCATTTTTTACCCTCAAAAAGCTTGTAATGCATGCTGATTTTGTAAGGAATTTTTTTTCTTATCTGTGGTGTCGGATATCATGAAAGGTATGCCTAGCCTGTTTTTTGCTTATCAGCTTTCGTTAGTGTTTGTGTATTGACTGTGTCGCCCAAGAGGACTCTTATTCTTCCAATGTGAGGTAGAAAAGACCAAAGGTTGCACATCCGTGTAAGAAGGCATGATAGTGCCAAGTAAGTAACCGCAATATCAATGTTATAGCAATTGGACTGTAACGGAAAATATCATGGAGAGGATGGGGCTAGTGTAAACCTGGGGAGTTTAGAAATTTGAAGAAGCAGAGAGAGGAAGATGATTCTAGGCAAGGGAAATGGTCCAGGCCAGGTGTAAGTATGGGAATTGGAAGAGATGTTGGGAAACAGTGAATAGACCAGCCTGGATTTGTTCTGAGTAACAGTGGAAATTAACACTGGGAGGAATCCAGTTTACTAAGGTCTAGAAAGAACTGAGTGGGCAACTCAATATTGTAATGAGGCATGGAAAGTGGTTGAGGCTCGGCGCCTGGGGCTCAAGCGGCTAAGGCACCAGCCATGTACGCCTGAGCTGTCGGGTTCGAATCCAGCCCGGGCGGCCAAACAACAACGACGGTTGCAACAATAAAAATGGCCGGGTGTTGTGGCGGGCGCCTGTGGTCCCAGCCGCTTGGGAGGCGGAGGCAAGAGAATCACTTGAGCCCAGGAGTTGGAGGTTGCTGTGAACTGTGATGCCACCGCACTCTACCCAGGGCGAAAGCTTGAGGCTCTGTCCCAACACAAAGAAGAGAGTGGTTGAGCAGTAGGAGAAGGGGACGTAATCTGTGCTTCTTAAAGGACGTGGATCCCTTCTGATACTCCACTGCATAACCATTGGCTTATGCAACTCAGTTTGAGACATGGAATGCTTTCAATATATAATCTTCCTTTTCTTTTTTCATTTCAAATTAATATGAGGGTTCACATTTTTAGATTACAGTGCTCTCATTTCCAGGGTAAAGTTCCAGTTGTAAGGGAGCCCGTCCCCCAGGGCCGTGTTATACACCCTGGCACTGCGCACATCAGGTGAGGTCCCATCTCCTGCCAACCCTCCGCCCCTCCCAACATATACGCGGGCATCACCCTCAGAGACGGAGCCCAGGAAAAATGTCCCAACTCTGGGTATGCAGCTTTGCCTGCCATCTTGACCCTGCTTTCCTTTCAATCCAGATCTCTTCTGCCTCTTCCTCCTCTCCTTCTCCTTCTCCCCTTCCCCCCCTCCCCCCTTCATTGTTGGGGATTCATTGACGGTACAAAGAACCAGGGTACACTGGTTGCATTTGTTAGGTAAAGTCCCTCTTATAATTTCACATTTGCTTCTTGATTTGACTTTTCCACCTTTAAAATGTGTGGGGACTTTTGTCCAGTGCCCTCAGGCCCATCTACTATTCTAATTGCCTTTCCCAAAACAGTCGTGGTGACAGAGAGGGAATCGACCCCATGAGCCCTTCTGTCCTTATTATTCTTAACTCTTTCTGCAGTGGCTCCTGGGCCCTCTCCTTTCTTGCGGTACTGTTCTCCCTTGAATCCTCGGAAAGCAGGACCCTGGTCGTCCTCTTGCTTACCTGGGTGCCCACCTCTGTCTCTTTCTGGGTTTTCTAAGGATGCGAGCGCATCCTTACAGTTAATGATTCCTCAACACTGTCCTCACCTCCTCATCTACATTTTCTACCAGGCAATCTTATCCACATCTACATTGTCAAATATCTTCTCAGCACAGAAGACCCTAAAATAAACCTTCAAATGAGTGATGTCTGTTTTTGTTCAGATGCCTCTCTAGAAATTCAGTTTCCACACATCCTAAAATAAGCCGCTGTCTTTGCTAAGGTGACCCTTCCTGGTGACTTACTTGTTTCTAGAAAAGGGCGCCATCAGATTCTAAATAAAAAGTTTCTCCTGAAAACCTTGAAGTAGGCTGTGAATCCTTTTCCTCTATATTTCTTTCCAAGCTTTTGGCTTTTTTTTTTTTTAAGCCAATTAACTAACACTCTATCCTATCTCTTACATGCAATTTCTTATCTATACTCTTTTTTTCATTTTCCCTATTACCCATTAGGTCAAGCCCTTCATCCCATCTTATACTGACCATTTAAATTCACTAAGAAAGCTCAGTTTAATCCACCCTAGACGCTGCTGCCAAAATATTCTTCTTAAGACACTAGGTTACTCCTCTACTCAAAATCCTTTCGTGATTCCCATTCGCTTAAAGAAATAAAGACATGGGGGAGAAGGGGAGTGGAGACAGGGAAGGAGGGGAAAAAATAAAGACAAATGTCTTACCTTGGTATTTAAGGTTCTTGGCACACTAACTAATCAAACTTTCCAAGCTTGTATGGTACCATCTTTTTCTGGTATCTCGTGATCCACACAAAGTCAACTTCTCTGTTTCCTGAACTTTTCCCACACTCTCTTACTTCCTGCACTCTGCTTACAGTGGCTGTCACGATTAGCCACTCTAATTGAAACCCTCCACCCCTAAGGTCTAGGTCAAATTCAAGTGGCACCAGCCAGAAATGAGGGAAAAGGGCCTTTTGCGAGAGAGTGTGTATCTCTGCACATACTTTTCAAACTCTGTAAAATACGATAACCTGCAAACTAGGCTTTTAATCAATGAATGTGGAAACCTTATCTGAATGTAAAGACAACTTTTTTACATCTCAATGGAGTTCTAGCATTTCCTTTTATAGAAGTATTTACCTTTTAAAATTTTCATTTAGTTCTTGAATACATTTTCTTCACAAAGAGGAAATCAAATATTTGGTAAAAAGCTGAATGTTGGTGACCATCTCCAGCCTCGCTTACCACGAAGAGGGTCACTGTCAGCTGTGTCCTGGGTGTCTTTCTAGATCTATCTTTGTGCGTTTGTGTCGCTATGTGAATAAACATTTACATTCATAAATGGTGAATCAACATACTTAGTGATAAGAATACTGATTCTAAATTTAAAATACAGTTACACGTGGATATAAAATAGTCATAAGCAGTGTCACTATTTTAATCATTTTAAGTGTACAGATATGCTTAATAACGACGTTGCATTTACTGAGCATTTATTCTACCAGGCAATCTTCAGGTAAGTTATTTAATTCTCACAACCATCAGGTAGCTGCTGTTATTGCCCAGAAGAATTATAATAAGAGTTGAGGAATTATAGCCCTATCAAAGTTCAGTAATGTACCTAGGGTCCCACTACCAGCTAGTAAGGGGAAGAGCAGGGATTCTGACCCCAGAGGTCAGGCTCCAGAGCTTGCATCCTTAACTCCACTGTCCATTAAACTGTCCAGTGTGACAGGAAACATAACAGTGATATTTCTGCTGCACCCCTGCACTCAGACCTCCCTAACTGCTCACACATTTCTGACAGCAGCAGCACTTACCTTCCTATTCAACTAAGACTAGAGGGACTGAAATGAGACAGCTACTCGATAATATTCCTCTTTCCCAATAGTGTTAGTTCGGACAAGCCTTAAAAAGCATCCTGTAAGCTCCATGGTGCCCACCACCACGTCCCCTATTCCTGGCACATCATACATAGCAAGCAGGTAACAAATATTCATTGAAGTGAATTGAACTGTGGACAGTGGGCCAGGAAGCCATGGGGAGAAGAAAGGACTCAAGAGAAAGTACAATATCAGCTTTTTATTTTTCTTACATTTATCAAATACATGCATACAGTAGAAAGTTATAATAGAAGGGTTTAGAATGAAACCAGCAATCCCCTGTCCCAACCCTCGCCATTGCCAGTTTTTATCCTAGAGGCTGTCACTGGAAAGTTCTGTTTTTAGTACTTCTGTTGTCTTTAAATAACATGTCTGTATCATTGCTTCTTTAATGACAATTATCATTGTCATCCCACTAAGACATATGAGGATATATGAGCCTGTTCTTTAAAATAAGAATCTATGATAGACCTGGGCTGTGAGAAGTACCCCTGATTTTGGTTTAAGGATCACAAGGCCTCCCAGTGCATAGCTCTATTAAGGAAATTATCACATTATCCAAAAATATTGATTGTCTTATCCATTCTTTTATGACAGGCTAAGCAACTTTGGGACAATAGTCATCTCCTTAAATTTGTGCCCTGCAGACAGACATATCAGTGACTTCCAGGTAGCAGACAGGCTTATTCCAGCAATGTACTGAGTGCATCAGTGGATAACTTCTGTTGATGAAGTTACTGAAAAGCGGATGAGTCATGAGAAAGGGAAGATCTTAATGACTGATCATCCAAGAAGCCAGTGACAACCGGTTTCAAGGTTGAGTGACCAAATCTTCCTGTCACCCCAAACAGTCAAAACTTGATATAGCCAAACATTGTCTGCACTGGGCATGGACGGTTTGTATCCACCGTGAGAACCTTAGGTTTTAAATGTTCTTAGGTTCTAAATTAATCTATATTAATAATATAAGTTATCTGAATGTGATAGTTATCATTATTGTCTAGAACACATGTTGACTAATATAAAATCGTAGTTGGGGTACTATTTTCCTGATTATTTTCAAAGAGGAGTTGGAAATTTATTCCACTTTTAACCAATAGCTTAAAATACTAATTTTAGTCAAATATAACTTTATCATATTCCATAGTGTAGAATCAATTAAAAGTTAAAAGCTTTATCATATTCCATAGTCCAGAATAAATTAAGCAACTAAGTCCATCCTTAGCTATTTTTGAAAATAAAAATAATTTTCTTCTCCAAATTTGGCCTTTTTCCTTATTTCCTATCTCAGTAAATGGCCTCTCCATAGACTAAGTAATTGAAGCTAAACTTATTTTCTTGACTTATTCTGGTCTCCTACATGTGCTCTGTGACAGGCCCAGCAGTTCTAGTTTCCTAATAGCTCTTGTGTCTGCCTCTGCTCACTGCCCTCACGAATCTCCCTTCATTCAGGCAGGATCTTATCATAACATTCTTTCCCAAGGTCTTTGCAAGAGACTCCAGCTTTACGTTTCACTGCCCCAACTCAGCCATTCCTCTGCCACATTCCACCAGAGCTGTCTTGCAGAAATACAAATCCTGTACCATTTCTTCAACACACTCAGGTTGGACCATAAGTTATATAAAGGTACCCTACATTAAAAAAAAGAAAATCTTTTTCTCACTGCTGTCATAGTTTCTGCAGCCAGGTAGAGCATCAGAAGGAAGACTGTTCTAACAGTCTCTCTGTCAATTCCTGAGGCATCCCAATAGTCAAGGGATGAAGAGAACAGGATTAAAAGAGAAGATTGACAAGAGATAGGCAACTATCAAGTTGATGTTCAGGATCCAACTCCAGGCCCTGGTGGTAAAGGAGACCGAGTCGAGGCAAGGCAAGTGAGGCCCAAGCATAGGGTTACAGGTACCACAGGATCAAGAGCCCCCCAGCACCTAAGCGTGTGCTTGAGCCTGCCAGCTACTCAGATGTTCTTAGCAAGACTCAGTGCCAGGCCTCGACATCACAATGGAGTTGTACTCCTAATACATGCCCTGCCCCCAGTTAATTGATTTGGAATAAGAGTGAACTTCCGGGGAGCAAGAAACAATATGCCCAGAGCTTGTTCTTAATGCTAGGAAATTCAAGTCTGTTGAATCAATTGATATAAACTGCTAACTTCACTATCATAGAAAGAAATCATTTACATTGCACTAAAATATGTGAATGTATAATTCCACAAAAGCTAAACTATTGGTTTCCAAGATCCATTAAAAGTCACATGCTATTTGAAGTCTTGCTCAGAGAAATGACCATAATTGTTTTATTTCTTAAAAACTGTGATTTTTATCAATGATGTGATTAGGTACTTTAAAAAAATGTTATAATGTGGGGAGAAAAGCAAATACTAGACTTTGATTCTTTAAAGCCTGTATGTAATTCTATGAGTTTCATGTGATTTAGTCAATGTAATGCTATTTCTTTCCTTTGGATTAGGTCTTCATTCTTTTTCTTCTGGACGAAGAGGGTATGGAATTGTTAAATTCAATAAACAGTGACAAAAAGCTGATTCATCTTCATCTATCCATTACAGAAAGGCTAGCACAAAACTGAGATTGACTTTTACACAAAAAACAGACTCATTATTGTAGAATAAAGAGCATTTCCTATCCACTCATCCTCTCTCTTTTAAAAGCACTCAATATTATTTTCATTTGCTATTGTACATCTCTGTCACTCATATACCGCTCTTGCCTTCATCTCCACATAACAGAATGTTGCAACTTACCATACTCAGTTTTCCAAATTAAAACATTTTTTTTTTTTTTGGAGATAGAGTCTCAGTCATCCTGCGGTTGAGTGGCATGGCATTATTGCTAACAGCAATCTCAAACTTTTGGGCTCAAGCTATCCTCTTGCCTCAGCCTCCCAAGTAGCTGGAACTACAGGTGCCTGCCACAACACCCAGCTACTTTTAGAGACGGAGTTTCTCTCTTGCTCAGATTGGTCTTGAACTCCTGAGCTCAAGCGATCTGTTCCCTTCGGCCTCCCAGAGTGCTGGAATTATAGGTGTGAGCCACCACACCCAGCCTTAAAATAATTTGTTTAAGATACAAGTTTTCCCTCTGTCACCCAGGTTGCAATACAATGGTACAATCATAGCTCTCTGCAGCCTCCAACTCCTGGGCTCAAGTGATCCTCTTGCCTCAGCCTCCCAAATAGCTAGCTATAGGCATGACAAAGTGTGAACCACTGTGCCCAGCTCTCAAATTACTCTTAAAGCACTATAAACCCTCTACTGTTACCAATATAGGTGTTAAAGGACCACTGTATTTGAAAGTCCTTGCACAAATCCCTGGCACCTGGACTACTTTCAGTGATCCAGTTGATTTTGATACAAAGCTTCGATATCACACTGGATAAAAAAATTAGTATTACACGTTCTGTTTAAGAGAAGAACTGGATAGTTGAGAGCCCAGATCTCTTGAAATAACTCGGAAATACATTTGGCCCTTGACCAGCAGGGGTTTGAACTACGCAGGTTCACTCGTAGCTGATACATACAGTCAGCTCTCCACATGTGCTGGTTCTGCCATTGCAAACAAAGGCAGATGGAAAATACAGTATTGGGGGCCGTGAAACTCACATGTAAGGAGAGCCAAGTACAACAGGACTTTAATGTTCATGGACTTGGGTATGGAAGGGAAGGGAGAGTCCAAGCCACTGAGGACACTGGGGAGTGACTGAATTCTAGATGAAAACCATTTTTAATGATTGCAGAGGAGGAAGAAAAGAAATTTTATTATAGAATGAGAAGCCATCTCCAAAAGAGCTTATTAACTAGGACTTGTTTTACTGTACAAATATTGAAAACATACTTAAAAAAAAAACTACATCTATTTGAATGATCAGTTTCATTGTTACTTCCTATGGAAGTATGAAGTTTAACTATTAACTTTTCTTTCTTTCTTTTTTTTTTTTTTGTCTCACTATGTCATCCTTGGTAGAGTACCATGGCATCACTGCTCACAGCAACCTCAAACTCTTGGGCTTAAGAAATTCTCTTGCCTCAGCCTCCCAAATAGCTGGGTCTACAGGCACCCGCAACAAAGCCCAGCTATTTCTTTTGTTGCAGTTGTCATTGTCACTTAGCTGGCCCAGGCTGGGTTCGAACCTGCTAGCCTGGGTGTATGTGGCTGCCGCCCTAACCACTGAGTTATAGGGGCTGCCGACTATTAACCTTTCTTACTTTGTTTTGTCTACATGTTCAAATTAGTACACGGTTGAAGCTTAACTTCTATAAAATGAATTCATCGATTTTAAAAGGATTATCAAAGCCGAGTGAAAACTAAGCACAGTGCATAGTCATTTTTTCTAATTTTTGCCTTCTCATTGTATTTGGCAACAGGCGTATTACCAAATTTCTTGTGGTTCCCAGTAATACTGCTAAGTCCTAGTCTTATGGAGTTGTACCCAAAATACCACCATATTGATCCCATTATCAAAGGATTTGGCTGATAGAATAAAGCACAGGGAGCCACAGCTGCAGTGACAACATTGAAGAACTGCAGCTGATGCACATCAAGGATATTTGTATCTCATTTTATATTTTCTGAAATCTCCTACTTCCCTGGAATCCTTTTAAATGGCTAGAATTTCTCGCTTACCATTTATATTAGTTTCCTATGGCTTCTGTAATAAATTGCTACAAATTTATTGGCTTAAAACAACACCATCTATTCTCTTATTGTTCTATAGATCAGAAGTCCAAAATTGTTTTTTTAGGAGCTAAATTCGAAGTGACAACAGGACTGGTTCCTTCTGAAGGCTCCAGGGGGAGAATCTGCCTCCCGCCTCCAGAGACTGCTGGCTTTCATTCTGTCTGGCTCATGCCCCCCTTTGCTTGCTTCTCTCCAACCTCCTGCTTCCAAGGTCACACATCCTTCCACTGACTCTGATCCTTCCTCCTCCTTCTTATAAGGACGCTTGTGGTTACCTGGAGCCCACCCAGACACTCCAGGTTCATCTCCCTGTCTCCAGATTCCTAACTGGTTCACATGTGCAAAGTTACTTTGCCATGAAAGCATCATATTCAGAGGTTTTAAGGAATAGAATGTGGACATCTTGAGGGGAGAGTGGCGTTATTCAACCTGTTTATTGTTACTTTAATCCCATCGCGTTAGATTTTATAGCATAAGGTGTTATAAAAAAAAGTGTGGGGTTGTTTTCAAATCACCTACTCTGTGTGGTAGACGTTGTCTTTTTTGACTCTATCAGTGGATGAGGTTTGTGGGAGGCAGGGACCAAATTTTTGCATGAGAAGTTCAAGAGGCCAAATCCTGTTCTTTCCTTGCCCTGGCATTTATGTTGTGGCCCTGTGGCCTGGGCTCAGTCCACATGGGCTCCAGCTCACATCCCTCACCTCGGGGCATGGCAGGGAGGGTCCAGGTGTAGACATTCACCCACCTCCCTGGCTCAGTTTCCCTGCCTAACTCCTTTGATTCCTGCCATTTATTTTTGAACCTGGGCTTCCAGCCTTCTCTCTGAGAGTTACTATTATCTTTCAAATGAATTTCTTTTGTGTTTGAGTTAGTCAGGGCCTGTTTCTGTTGCTTTTATAAACAACCTTTTTCATCCAACCTTTTTTTCTTTTTTAGATGTTTTTTTAAATGATTGGCTGTAACCTGAAAGTCTCATCATAATTATGCATCATTAATTGAGTATAAAAAAATAAATCCCAATAAGAGAGAAAACAGTTATTAATCCAGGCTCTTAACCTCAAGTACAGTTAGAGCCCATACATCATAGTCCTGAGAGATTGCCTTTTTTTTTTTTTCACTCAATGCCAGGGCACTCAGTCACCCTGGGATTGAGTGCTCTGGCTTCATAGCTCACAGCACCCTCAAACTCTTAAGCTTGAGTGATCCTCTTGCCTCAGCCTCCCAAGTAGCTGGGACTACAGGTGCCTCCCACGATGCCTGGCTATTTTTAGAGACCAGGTCTTGCTCTTGCTCAGGCTGGCCTAGAACTCCTGAGCTCAAACAATCCACCCACCTCAACCTCTCAGAGTGCTGGGATCACATGCGTGAGCCACAGTGCCCGGCCTGACATTACCTTTTGCTTATCAAGCAATGGTTTGTGTCTTGTTTGAGTATTGAGTTGATTTTTTTCTAATTCATAGTACCAAATTATGGACTTTAGCTCTCAAACAACCAAAATATTTAATCAACAAAAATGCTGTAGCCTTTAACCACAAGCTTGATGGACATATAGTTAATAGTTCTATCATATTTGCCACAAGTTGATTTTCCGAATTCAAAAAGCTTAGGCATTGTGGCAAATTTCGAAGAAAACAACACATTTGAAATATGTTAATGATTCAGAGAACAGAGTGTTTGTGTTCAGCCTCTTCAGCGAGTAGTATTTTATCCATAACACGGATTGAATGCCTGCCATGTGCTCGCCTCTGGACGAGGTGCTGGGTACAAAGATGAATAAGACTCCTGGCTCCCTGCACAATGCCTGGCAGTGGCAAGGGGCACTCAGTGAATGCTGTTTGAATTAATGACATAATCCCTGCCACTAAGGAGCTCTGTCCTGTGGGAAAGACCGACACCTAATTGGGGCATATCGTGTGCCCAAAATAGCAAATTTGAGAGAGAGTGGGTGTGGAGAGAAACTGCTGGCTTGTTTCAGATGCCTCCGAGAGTTCTTAACTTGGTGTCAAGGTCATGTTGTCCTGTCTAGTGACACCTCCCAGCTCTATCAGAATTGTTATTCAGGCCTCTCCTTGCAGGCCCTCAGCGTTAAGCTTGTGACACTGTGTTTGAACTCCTATTAATAGGCCTCGTCGGCTCCTCAGCAGATCGCATCTTAACATCAAACGGCCAGAATCCCCAACAATGGCTTCTTGGCACAAAGCCAATCTGCGAGCATCAAAGCCATATTCCTTGCAAATCAGCTCCACGTGATGATAAATAATGGCATCGGGATTCCAACCCAATTATCCCATGGTGAAAGGCATATCCGTCAAGGGCACACTGAGCTTTATTTAAAAACAGTAACATCGAGATGTCAGCAATGGACACACACACTGAGGAGAGGGCTAACCAGACAGGGGCGCATGGCTCATGTCACTGTGTTACACCGGCCTGCAAAAGTCCCAGAAAATGTGTGATTTGGCACAATTGAAAAGTTTTTTGTTTGAGTCACTACTGGCAAAACTACTGAAGCCTCATCTCGCCTTGTTAATGGAATAGAAGAAGGTGCTTTTAAATTTAGATTTCAGCACTTGTGTTGCCTCTGTGATCTCAGGCAAATCGTGCTCTAAGCCTCAGTCTCCACATCTATAAAATGAGACCTATTAAGCCCTACGTTAAGTTTGTCTTGTGCCTAGCAATAGCATTAGACAGATTGTTCGTTAGAACTAGTACCCCAAACATCATACCAAGCACTGCACAAACATTATTTCAGTTCTCATTCCCACATTATGTGGTAGGTATTTTTATCCTATACAATAAATAAGTAATGTGAGACTCAGATTAATTATGCAACGTCCCAGGTACGGAGGGAGGGAAAGTAGATTCACACTCAGGCTTGCTAACTTCTCCAGACAGGGTCTTACCTGCACGGTGATGTTTCCCTCTCAGAGCAGCAGCAGGGGCCTCGTTGTCACCTTGCTCCTCTCTTTTGCTCCCATGACTCTCCTGGTCTCTCTACTGACCTACCCTCAACAGGACAGTCATCTCTGTGTTCACCTGGTTTGCTGGACAATCTGCCCGGTGGGTGTAACTCCCGTGATAGACATGCAACAAAACCCTCCGTAGGGGACCCTGGGCTGGCTTAGTTTGAAACAAAATTATATTTTTGACTCAAGCAACATAATACTCCTCAATCATCAGCAATTAAAATGTGAACTAGAGTGTATTAGAAAAAAACACTGGCTTTGCAGGGTTTGAAAACTTGTATTTAGTCTCAAATCAGTGTAAATTTAATCAGGCACTTAATCTCTCTGGGCCTTTTGTAGTCTGAGTTAATGTATGTGGCTGGTTATTTTTGTTTTTTTCCTCCAGATTCATTCTCTCTCTCTCTCTCTCTCTCTCTCTCTCTCTCTCTCACACACACACACACACACACTCACTCACCACTTCTCTGTTCATCTCTGTATTCTAAGAATTTTCTGCCTTCTACTAACTGCATTGCTAGGACCTCCTTCCTGTCTGGCTCTGGTCGACTTTAGCAGCAGATCAGAGAGTGAGAAGAGAGAGATAATCCCCCCTCCGCCCCTGCTTCTGTGCCACATACTGGGCAGGGGTTGGAGGCCCTTCTTCCTTGGCCCTACCCTTTCTTGGAACTCTGGTAACAATCACTGTTTCCACTCCTTATCCCTTAAATTCTAGGGGAAGTCTGGGCTTCCTTCTCTTGCTACTTTCTGGGTGCCTCGACATCCCCAGTTTTCTCTTTAACCTGCTCACAACCTCTGTAAGCAGCCCCTTCATTAAGACCTCTTCACTGAACTCTGAGTAAACTCAGTTTCCTGGAAACTGTTATAGACATGGAAGGCTTTGAAAACTACTAGAGCACTATCTATAAAAAAACAAGCTATCAAATTATTATTATTTATTATTTGGCTGTATTTTCACCATCGGCACTATATTCTAAAGTTTGCAAAACTTTCCTATTTATATAAAGTATAGTGCCAGACCAGGGGAAAAAAAAATCAGAAGCCAGTGGTCAGGGTTTTGTTGAAGAAGGGACATGTGTATGTTGTTGCTTCCTCTCTCTACATTAGGGAATAGTGATAAAGTTTTTTTTTTTTTTTTTTTTTTTAGAGATAGTGTCTCACTTTGTCACTCTTGGTATAGTGCCATGGCTTCATGGCTCACAGCAATCTCCAGCTCCTGGGCTTAGGCCATTCTCTTATCTCAGCCTCCCGAGTAACTGGGACTACAGGCCCCCGCCACAACGCCTGGCTATTTTTTTGTTGCAGTTCAGCCAAGGCTGGGTTTGAACCCGCCACCCTTGGTATATGGGGCCAGCGCTGTACTCACTGAGCCACAGGCACCGCCCAAAGTTGAACGGAATCAGAATGGAAGCATTTCTGATCATAATGTAACTCTCCATCCTCAAGGAACAGGTAACTAAATATATAATAAATAGCTATGTTTTTGTGTGCATATAAATAGACGTGTGTGTGTGTGTGTCTGTTTATACATATCTATACATGGATGACTTTTTTTTAACTTTAATGATTTTATTCTATTTTTTTATTTATTTATTTTTGCAGTTTGGCGGGGGCTGCCACCCTTGGTATGTGGGGCCGGCTTCCTACCCACTGAGCCACAGGTGCCACCCCAGATGACATGTTTTAATGAAAAGACTCTGACGGTTGCTCCCACACAGCTATCACAGTGACTCATTTTATTTCTGCTACAAGTATCTCAATTTGGAGGTAGGAGTTTATTATAAAGTTGATTTGACCATTAGCAGTTATTCATAAAAATATCTTGACCTATTTTTAACTTCCTTTTTAAAATGTTTTTTATAAGAATAATCTTTTTTTCAATGAACTAAGAAAAATTATATTATTACTAACATATTTATCTATTTTTTAAGACCAGTCAAATTCAGTAGTGAGATGGGGGAAAGAGCAGTTTGATCTGTAACTGTGAACAATTACTTGAGGTAACTCACTGCCCTTGGATCAGTCAACTAACATATTTAAACTGTACTTTTGTGGCTCGGCGCCTGTGGCTCAGCAGGCTAAGGTACCAGCCACGTACACCTGAGCTGGCGGGTTCGAATCCAGCCCGGGCCCACCAAACAACAATGACAGCTGCAACCAAAAAATGGCTGGGCATTGTGGTGGGTGCCTGTAGTCCCAGCTACTTGGGAGGCAGAGGCAGGAGACTCGCTTGAGCTCAGGAATTGGAGGTTGCTGTGAGCTGTGATGCCACGGCACTCTATCCAGGGTGACAGCTTGAGGCTTTGTCTCAAAAAATAAATAAATAAATAAATAAACTGTACTTTTGTACCATGAGGAGTGAACTTCTGGATTTCTCTTAAAGAAAAGCAAAATGAATTCTCATTTTTTCTATTCTCAACATAAATACTGTATTTTTAAAGGTCTAATAATTATTTAAATGGTACATTCCAATCTATTTATGTGATTAAATATATTAAGATTCTTTGATTGCAAGCAATAGAAATATCTCAGGAATATTTAAGTAAATGGGAATTTTACTGAAAAAATATATAAGGTCATTCACTTAAAGGTGGGGATCTAGTTGTAAGGAACAAATTGATGATCCCTTTAGGATTCTGCTATCAAAAAGTCTTGGTTGCAAATGTTTTCTGACCTTGAATCACCCTGCTCAAGATTCAAATTGTAGGAGAATTGGCCTGGCCTGGCTCTGGTCCCAGGCATGGAGGTTGGCCGAGGAAGCTGGGTCAATTGATTGGCAGTCTTGGCACGTGATGGAGAGAGGTGCTTTGCAAGAGGAAAAGTAGGGTGCTACGACCTCAAGAAGGGAGCAGAGATTCTGGGTTGCTAAAAAGAACAATTTCTACCACAAACGTTTTTTCAAGCATTTTATGACATATTATTAAGACATTGGATATAGTATATTTTCTTATTTAAAATGATTTCCAAAATTTGGATGTTGGAACATTAAGAATATTACATGGACTTAGATTGAAAGGGGGCCACAGAGGTGGTTGGGAAAAATTTCTTGTAGAAATTATAGTTTCTTCACCTGGGAGTGTGCAGTCAGGAAACACTTGCCTGGACACCTTCCTTGTGGCTTAGTTACCTCATCTGGATAAACAGGAGTAAGGAGTACACAGCTACCAGCAAGTTGTCCCTGCCACACTGAAAACAAAACAGTATTGGCTGCAGCAAAGGCTGCTGTCCTATATCTACCCCTCCAGTTCAAAACAAGGGTTTGGATTTCAAAAGCCTCTCAGTTGACAAAGCAAACATGAAAAAGTCTTCAAAAAGTAGTTATTAACTTTACTAAATGTGCTATGCAGAAGACACTTGCTTTTTCAGATCTGCTTTCTTGCCATGAAATTCTTGGATGAATATAAACTATTTGCTCACAAGAGCAGAGATCGTGTTCTTACTACTTGTTGCCGTATCTTATGCACCTAAATGGCACTTAAATGCATATGGTTAGAATGAATGGATCAACAACTTCATGAATGTATTTGGTGTTTAGAAAGAGATTTTGTATGAATGATCTTTATTGCAGAGAATTTTATTAGAAAGTGAGTATTTGCTTTTAAAGTATGCAGAACTTCCAAAACTTTTGGAAGGAAAGAAAATGGTTTTAGCCATCTTCTCCTATTTTGGTATTGGATTTATTAGTCTGAACTATTTATCACATAGTATATATTAAGAATTTATCTACTTAACTATGGTCACTGACTATCTATCCCTGCTAGAAGGTAGATTGTACAAGAATAGACATCTTTGCATGTTTTGTTTCCCGCTCAATAAATGTTTTGAATGGATTAAGACTACGTAATTTACTTTTTATTATAATGAAGGCTAATTGGATGTCTCCCTTACTCAAATATAATTGCCGCAAGGACAGGGATCTTTGTTTTGGTCACTGATATACCAAGTACCTTCAACTGGGGCTGGCACATTTTTGGCTTTAAATAAGGATTTGATGAATGAAGTGCTGAATGAATAAAATAAATAGTTTAATGTAAGTCAATCCATCTTTGTCCCCAAATTATAGAAACATAATTATAACTTACTTATAATATTGCCAAACGTAACCTTTAGAAATAATAATTCCTTATTAAAGATAGCTTTTTAAAAGAAGATATACTGGAGGGTCATATTCTCAGCTATTTGCAATGTCTGCAGATTTGAACCCAAATCAAACCTGTTCTGCTCCAAGAGTAATTCCAGAGCAAGTTCTCACTGAGCCTCTACCTTCTCAAGTTTATAGTTCAAAACATTATTTACAATATTTAATAAAACTTCAAAGGTTTTCTTTAAAGCCACATCTTTATATAATACCTACTTAAGTATAATCCTTGTTAAAAATAACAGCCAGTGGTGCTCACGTTCCAAAGGTCAGTTAACTTGTTGAGGATTAGCTACAGAAAGTATGAAAAGTATCAGACAGTCACTTAGAACAGAACAAAAATATCTTTCTCCACAACTAATTTTCTTTTCAGTCTCTATACCTCCTAAGTAGCTGCTGGGGCCCTGCTCCTTATATAATTTACAAAGCGGTAGGTTCTTTATGAATTTTTTTCCTAAAAGGGGACTAAACGTTCTAATAATGGCATAATAACTGAGAATAATTTTCCTTTCTGGAGAATACCAATTTCAGAGAAAAGTACATTATCTGTCTTGTTGTTATAGCTATAGTTATTTTACAAATACAAAAACCATAGATGGGCATGTTGGCTCATGGCTGTAATCCCAGCACTCTGGGAGGCTGAGGTGGGTGGATTACCTGAGCTTACAGGTTCCAGAGCAGCCTGAGCCAGATCGCGACCCTGTTTCTAAAAATATCTGGGCTTTGTGGCTGGCAACTATAGTCCCATCTACTTGGGAGACTGAGGCAAGAGGATGGCCTAAGCCCAAGAGTTTGTGATTACTGTGAGCTATGATGCCACGGCACTCTTCGGAGGGTGACAAAGTGAGACTCTGTCTGCCCCCTCCCCCAAAAGAAAGAAAACCAAAATAACATGTCTTTTCATGCTACCTAATTAATAGTCAAGTAAATAAAATAACTTTTTAATGTAAGAATTGTATTTGTGATTGAATTCTAATATTGAAAAGACAACCTTATATTATTCAAACATTTATGTGACTGTGTAGCTATGGGCCTCCATCACTGGCTTCTTCAACTGGTACTACTTATACTTCATCATGTGCCAGGCACCAAGCCAGGGAGGCCACAGCAAACAGGATGACAATGTCCCTGTCCCTGGCCTCATACAGCTTGGAATCTAGTGGGGGCACCTCTATGCAGAATACACAAATAAACTGATTTAACAGGTGAGAGGATCCGGAGACATGCAGCATATGGACTTGACCCCCTCAGAAGGGTCATTCTGAGCAGTGATGTCTAAGCTGACACCCAATAGATAAAAAGGAGTTGGCCTGGTATAGGGAGAGTGTTGGGAGTCAGGGGAAGGTTGGCAAGAATATTCCTTGCAATAAAATAGCATGTGTGAAAGGCTTGTGATGCTGGGGAGCGTGTACATCTAGGAAAACACAAGTCTGCTATGGCTGGGGGATAAACAGGGAGGAGGGAGAGAAGCGGGAGACAGAAATGGAGAGGCTGGCAGAGGGTCTTGGAGGTCTTGTTAAATATATTTTTGACTTTATAATAAGAACAAGAAGATGCCTTTGAAGGACTTGTGTTTTTAATGGCTCCTTCTGTTGGAAGATTAATGTTCCTTAATTCAAGACTTACTATAAAGTGACAACAATCAAGACAGAGTATGGGCGAAAGAATAGATGAATAGAGCAAAGGAATAAGACACAGATTTCAGAAATAGACTCATGTAAATATAGTCAACTGATCGGTAGCAAAGGAGCAAAGACAACACTGTTAATGGAGCAAAGATAGTCTTTTCAAATGGCGCTGAAACAGCTATACATACACATGGAAAAATATGAATCCCTGGCAGCACCTGTAGCTCAGTGGGTAGGGCACCAGCCACATACGCTGAGGCTGGTGGGTTCAAACCCAGCCTGGGCCAGCTAAAACAACAATGACAACTGTAACCACCACAACAAAAACATTCAGGTGTTGTGGTGGGTGCCTGTAGACCCAGCTACTTGGGAGGCTGAGGCAAGAGAATGGCTTAAGCCCAAGAGTTTGAGGTTGCTGTGAGCTGTCACAAAACAGCACTCTATTGAAGGCGATAGCTTAAGACTCTGTCTCAAAAAAAAAAAAAAATACGAATCCAAATGCAGACCTTATATCCTTCAGAAAAATTAATTCAAAATTAATTCGTGGGACTAAATTAAAAACCAAAATTTTAAATTCTTGAAGATAACCTGGGAGAAAATGCAGGTGACTTGGTTACGATGATGACTTTTTAGTTACAACATCAAAGGCATGGTCTATGAAAGAAATAATTGATAAATTGGATATCATTAAAATTAAACAATTCAACTCTGAAAGACAATGCCAATAGAATGAGAAGACAGGCCACAGAGCAGGAGAACATATTTTCAGAAGACATATCTGAGAAAGAACTATTATCTGGGCCAGGCATGGTGATTTATACTGTAATCCAAGCACTCTGGGAGACTGAAGTGGGAGGATCACTTGAGGTCAGGAGTTTGAGACCAGCCTCAGCAATAGTGAGACTCTGTCTCTACTAAAAATAGAAAAAATTAGCTGGGTGTTGTGGTGGGCGCCTGTAGTCCCGGCTACATGGGAGGGTGAGGCAGGAAGATTGCTTGAATTAAGGAGTTTGAGGATGCTGTGAGCTGATGCCATGGAAAAAAAGAAAAAAAGAAACACCCTATTATCTGAAATACACAAAGAACGCTGGAAACTCTACCATAAGAAAATGAATTTCCTGATTTTTAAATGGACAAAAAGACCTTAACAGATACCTCATCAAAGAAGATATATAGATGGCACTGATCACATGAAAAGAAGTTCAGCATCATATGTCCTTAGAAAAGTGCAAATTAAAGCAACAAGGATGCCTATTAGAAGGGCCACAATTCAGAACACTTGCAACATCAAATGCTGGCAAAGATGTGGGGCAACAAGATCCCTAATTCACTGCTGGTGGGGATGCAAAATTGTACAATCACTTTGGAAGATAGGTTGGTGTTTTTTTTAACAAAACGAAGCATACTCTTGCCATACAATACATGTAAATATGCTCTTAGTACACACAGAGTAATTGTGTTCTTAGGTTTTACCCCAATAAATCAAAACTGCTGGCTACACAAAAGTAGCCAATGTATGTTTATAGGAGCTTTATTATTCAAAATTGCCAAAACGTGGAAACAACCAAGATATCCTTCCATAGGTGAATGGGTAAATAAAATGTGGGGCTTCCAGACAATAGAATGTTATTTTGATACTAAAAGGAAATGAGCCCCAGAAGCCGTGAATAACCATAAAGGAATCTTGAGGACATATTGCTAAGTGAAAGGAGTCAAGATGGAATGTCTACTTATTGATTTCAACTTTCTGACATTTTGGAAAAGACAGGGCTATGGAGACAGCGGAAAAGGAGCAGTGGTTTTTAGGGGCTGGAAGAGAGGGAGGGATGAACAGGGGAAGCACAGAGACGGTCAGGGCAGTGCAACTATTCTGTACCGACTACACTGGGGAACACGGGCCATTATGCTCACACGTTTGTCCAATCACATAGAATGTACATCCCAAGAGGGAAGCCTCCTGTAAACTATGGTCTTTGGAGGACAATGACATGTGAACATACATTCATCAGCTGTGACAAACGGAACACTCTGGCACTGGATGTTGATCATGAGAGGCATGGGGGGGATGGGGGACAGGGGACACATGGGAGCTGTGTGTATTTTCCACCCAGCCTTGCTAGGAATCTAAAACTTTTCTAAAAAATTAAGTTCACTGATTTTTGTAAAAAATGGAATTATCAAGTTAAAAAGCACCACCACCATCGTCATCATAAAGCTCTTTCCTCCAACCTGAAGAGGAGAGGGCCAGGCTTGGACAAGAGAGGCAGTCCTGGCTCAGGGAGAGCTCATAACCACCTAGACCCAGGCTGGCGGTGGGAAAAAAAGAGACAGTGAGTGGACAGACACGAGACGCCTTCTGGTGACAGAAGTGACACTTGATGAAGGAGAGGATCTGTCGGTACAGGAAAGGAATGATCAAGGATGGCTGGTGTTACCATTTATCGAGAACTGTGAGATGGGAGAGGTGGCTGCCAGGCACACAGGGGTTTTGGGAGAGGAAATCATGAGTTCCACTGCAGTTATGTTGAGTCTGAGATGTCTGAGATATTAGAGCAGGGAGATTAAATGGATTATTTTTGTCTGTTTTATGGGCCCATTTAGATAGTTTTTCAAAAATCAAAGAATAATCTGACTCAAAGATGTATTCAAGTGTCAAATTCTCCAGAAACCCGCTTGCAGTTTTGAAATGAATTTTTTCAGCTCCGTTTCTCTCCCTCTGAGGTTTAAATAAGTTTGAAGCCAAGTTTCAGACAGCTCAGCCTCAGCTACCAAGTTCTTCCTGTAGCAGTCCCTGTAGGAACAGGCTCAGAGCCTGTGTGCCTAAGGGTGTAAGTTCAACAGGGGACCCATGGCTTACTGTGATACGTATTGATTTATTTCTCAGCCAGCCTTACTACACTACAGGCAGGTTAAGAATAGGAATTTTGCTAGATATTTGTGAATTGGATTAATATATAAACTCATCTTTCTTGATGTCATAAAACACAGAACTCATTTGTGAAGAGCGAGAGAGAGAAAGAGAGAGAGAGAGAGATGTGAAGAGAACTGGAAAGTCCCCCCCGACTTTGAGCACTCGGGTTTTTCGGTTGGAGATCCAACACTATCTCACCTGAAGCCAAGTCAATGGGGAAAAATGTAACCAAGCAACCAGTTGTTTCCTTTATACAATGCCAATCAGTTTGACTGATTTCTTGCACTGAATTGACTGAATTTAGTAATTTAGTGATAGTTTAGCAGATACTCCTTCTCGAAGGTAGACAACAGTATCAGTGTTGGGTATAGTTTGAGGATGTCCATGAAACCTTATGAAAGTTCAAGATTTTACACTAAAGATGTAGAGGTTTTGATGCTTTCTTTTTGCTTTTACTGACAATTGTGTTTTGGTTTTTTTTTTAAATCAAAGAATTGTTTTGCTTTCTAAATTTTTTTTTAAAAAGTCACTTAGTGTTTAAGAAAAAAAACTACTAATTTTTGTGATTTTAATTCATTTAGTCAAGAAATATTTGAGTGACTATTATCCCATGGACCCTTCTGGGCCCCTAATCAATCAGTTAACTTCTAGAATTTATACTCTGGTGGGAGAAGACAAATGGATTTCAAACAAATCATGTGCTGGGTGATAATTTAAGTGCTGTATGTAGAGAAAAATAAAGTATGCCAGAGGAGGTGCACGCACTTGCATTTCAAATACACAGGACCTCAGGAGGGTAATTACCATATAACATAATCTTCTGAAATTCCTGTTTTTAACAGTCTGCATGTAGTAATGGAGATATATCTCCAGTGGTTGGAAATTCTTGTCCGAATTATTGAAACATGTATAAAACACTTCATCTGTTTATCCCTTTGCTTTTCTGTTCCATAGCCAACTCCCCTCTTACTACAGAAAAGAGACTAAAAAAAATCATTAACAATAGAATATATAAGAATTAGGATGGACTGGGGGGAAAGATAACATGTGATAATAAAATTTAGTAAGCCAATTGAGTCTAAACAATTCTTCAATGATACTTAAAAGATTTGGAAGGCTCTGAGTAAACACGTGAAGATCCCTTCAGCATTTGAGGAGCATTTGTTTATTTCACTGTAATGAGAGTGGATTTTCACCCATTCCTTTCATTCAGTAAAGGCCGTCTCCCAAACAATGTTTGTTTCTAAAATAACTGGAGAAGTGATTGAATAGAAAGGTCATCTATTGAGCAGAGTTTCAAAGCTGCCAAATTATATTTATTTTACATACACCAAAATTTCTTCTGGCATTTTCACTTACTATAAATACACACACACACACACACACACACACACACACACACACACATATATATATACATCTAGACATATATGTGTGTATATATACATATATATGTGTGTGTGTGCAGGGGGAGAAATGGTAAGAGAGGGAGATTTTTGCTATTATCCCTCCTCCTTCGTTTTAAAAAATTTGATCATGAATGGTTAGATTTTGCCTATATATTAGCTTATAGAGGTCTAATACCACAGCTAGGTAGAGATTATAAAATTTCTGTGAGGAGAAGGTGGTCTTATTGAATGCTAGGGCTGTCCCCTGGAGTTCTATTGACCCTCAAGCTGATATTGCTAAGAGAGCCACAGCCATGTGTTTGCCTGGAGCTGCTCCTGGGAACCAGCCACCACATGCCCTGGTTGCCCAGATCTTTCCCAACCTCCACGGGCCAAGCAAGTCTCCATGATAGATAGAACAGAGGCCCAACCAGATCTCTGGTGACACGGAAGAGGCAGCAGTGGCAGAGATGACTTTGAGGTAAGCAGAACTCAGGAGGGCAAGTGGCAGCATGCTGATGACGGAAAGGACTTTATGAGCCTAGAGAGGGACCTACCGTAGGCCACCGAGTCCTTGGATAGGTCTCCGAGGTGCCTGTTTCAAGGCTTCCTTGCTGGGCCTGCTGCCTCTCAGGGTAGGGCAGACTTTTCAGCCCTTCCCAGGGCTGTGCCAGGGAGCCCCAAACCTGTCGTGGTGCACTGCCATTTGGTGCCATTCACTCGGAGAGGCCCACGCCGGCTGCTTGGGGGGGGGGCGGGGGGCAGCTCAATGAAGCCATCCTGTGTTAACTCTCAGGATTGTACGCATTGTCATCTGATATTTTCTTACATATATATATATATTTTTTTTTTCTTTTTTTTGTAGAGACAGAGTCTCACTTTATTGCCCTTGGTCAAGTGCTATGGCATCATAGCTCACAGCAACCTCCAACTCCTGGGCTTAGGGGATTCTCTCGTCTCAGCCTCCCGAGTAGCAGAGACTACAGGCACCTGCCACAACGCCCGGCTATTTCTTCTGTTGCAGTTTTGCCCAGGGTCGGGTTTGAACCTGCCACCCTCGGTAGATAGGGCCGACGCCCTACTCACTGAGCCACAGGTGCCGCCCAACATATTTATTTGTTTATTTCCATACTACTTGTCTTCTCTACAGGAATATAAACTCCAAGCATCACGGATATTATCTGTCTTTTTCATGGCGGCAGCCCCAGTTTCTAGATGAATGACTTATGGTTCATAGCAAGTACTCAATAAAAAATTGTTAATAAATAAATGTCCATTTGATCACTATGTTTTCACAACTGCTTTATCTGAATTTCTCATTTGTCCTTAAGCATCAGTGGTTTGGAACGTTACAGCTTTTTATTTTCCCCAATATGTGTTTATGGATCTATAAACATATACATGAGATTTTTTTTTTTTTTGAGACAGAGTCTCACTATGTCATTATGTCACCCTTAGTAGAGTGCTGTGACGTCATAACTCACAACAACCTCAAACTCTTGGGCTCAAGCAATTCTCTTGCCTCAGCCTCCCAATTAGCTGGGACTACAGGCACCTCCCACAACACCGGCTATTTTTTTGTTGTAGTTGTCATTGTTGTTTAGCTGGCCCAGGCAGCGTTAGAACCCACCAGCCTTGGCGTATGTGGCCCTAACCACTTGGCTACAGGCACTGAGCCACATGAGATTTTCTTAAGGGACCTTGTCCTCTTTTTGTAATCTGAGGAGCCCCTTCTTTCCCATGACTGATAGTTAACCCAAAATAAGTAGAATTCTTTTTTGAGCATGCAATATGTGAATTTTTATTGGCTGCTGGATAAAAAACAACCATGGGAGATGTTCTTGGGCAATTTTAATGTGGACGGGATATTAGGTAATATGGAATTGTGGTTCTTTTTCGGTGTTAAAATATTGTGGTTATGTAGGAAGATGTTATCCTGAGAAGATGAATGGTAAAGCAGGCAACTTCAAATGACATCTGCAACTGCAAATAAAAAGTGTGTATAGAGGGAAAAAGAAAGCAAAACCGGCAAGGTGTTATCAGTTATAGCCTTTAGGGGTAGAATCTACTGTTCTTTCCATTTTTCCATGTTTGAAAATTTTTTTTTTCTTTTTTTTTTATTGAATCATCGCTGTGTACAATAATTCAATCATGGGGTACAGTGTGCGGGCTTCAGATACAATATCGGAGATATTTCATGATAAAAAGCCTGGGAAAACAATTCTAGGTTAATTGTCTATATCTTTTTCTTCCTATGTTAAATGGAATTCACTTCATAGTTGAAAGATTGACTTATGATCTTTTTCTTAAAAAGGATGAAAAATGGTCTGTCCATCTGCCAGTGCCATCGTGGTGGACACAGTCAGTAAGAACGAGCAGATCTTGAAAAGGTATTTAGAAAAGCAGCTCTGATGGTGACTTGGAAAATTAGAGCTGGGACCAGTTAGGAGGAAGACTTTATGAAGAGGGGCTAAGGGTCTGCTCATGAGCAAATGATACCTGAGGCCCCTTCAGGAGACAACAGTTTCAGCAGCAAATTTCAAATAGGGGTGAGAGAGAGGAAGCAGCCAGAACAGACTCTCGGCGTTCCAGCTTTTCTGATGAGGTGAAAGATGATTCCACTAACTCATAGATAAACACATAACAGAGCAGGTTCAGCTGTTTTGAGAAGAGAAAGTAGTGGAAATGGCATAGTTGGACCTCAGACATTTCTATCTTGAGGTACTTGTGAAACATACAAATGAAAGTTTCTAATAACATTTGGAAATTGAGTTTGGAGCTTAGGAGAAAGGTAGGACTGGACATGTACAGTTCAGAGCTATCTGGAAATAGGTGTTCATGAGTGATAAAGTCCCAGGAGTAGATGGAAAAGACCAGTAAAGTATAAACAGATAAGGGGGAAGACCAAGGATGCTGTGTCTGGCGAGGCAATGTGCACAGTGGTAAGAAACTATGAGACTCTGGACAAGCTACCTAAGTTGCCCATGCCTCGGTTTGTTCATCTGTGTAATGGGTTATCTGAGTTGTTGAGAGGATGAATTTATTACACACAAAATACATATATGTAGCATAGTGCCTGGCACATAATCCAGGTTATATAGTTATTTCCTATGACTAGAGTAGGGATATTTAAGGTAATAGAGAAAAGAGAAGCCTGTTAAGAAGGCTGGGGAAAAATGACTGAGTGAGAAGAGACTGAGGGAGAGCAGTGCTACGGAAGATAGAGTCGGGGGGGTGGGTAACGGAACAAGGGGGTAACGGAAGATAGAGTCAGGAGCCTGAACAAGGGGGTAGTCCACAGTGTCAAAGGGTCCAGGGGGCATTTTAGAATGAGAAGTCCTCAGGCGCCCTTAGTTATGTTGCTTAGAGAGTCATTTGTGTCCTAAGCAAGGGCAAGTTCAGAAGAACTGTGATGGTTTAAGAGAAAATGATCCCTGTTTAGAGATGGTGAACTGAACACTTTCACTTCCCTCCCCCCTTTCTTTTTTCTTTTTGTTTTTTTTGAGATAGACTCTCCCTTTGTCACCCCAGCTAGAGTGCAGTGGCATCATATGTTTCATTGAAACTCAAACTCTTGAGTTCAAGCGATCCTCCTGCCTTAGCCTCCTGAGTGGCTGAGATTATAGGCGTGTGCCACCACACCCAGATAATTTTTTCTGTTTTTAGTAGTGCTGGTGTCTCGCTCTTGCTCAGGCTGGTCTTGAACTCCTGACCTCGAGCAATCCTCCCAGGGTGGTAGGATTACAAGCCCAAGCCACAGCACCTGCTCTCACTTCCCTCCACTCGTAACACTTCATTGATATAATAGTAAAGGGATTTTTTTTTCAAAAACAAATAATGAAAAGGAACAGAGAGGAGATACCAACAGAATTTTGAAACCTGTAATGCAGATGAGTGTTCATTTACTTTTTATAACTAAGAAAATGAAAACTAAAGCTGCAATGGAGGAAGCAGAGAAGTGAAGTGGGTCTTTCAACAATGCCTCAGAAAGACCCAGAAATTGGAGCTTGTAGCTATCTCTGAAAGTGGGCTTGAAAGTTAAGGTGAAAATGTAGTCTGCTTAGGAAGTAGTAGGAGCTATCCTCTCTCCTTCGTTCTGCTCCACCAAGACCCATTCCCAACCTTGCAGAGCTGGGTGCACTGTCTTCCCATCAGGGCAGAAGACTCGGGGTAGAGAGAGTGGACAGAAGGACTTTGTGAAACGCAGCAGGAGACACAGGAGGGGGAAGTGGGAGTCTAAATGCTGATTGGTGAGCTAGCCCGGCCCTATTCTAGCACTCTTCTCCCAGAAGGAAGATAGAAGACTTTTCTCTGGATAAATGACTACCCACGAAGGAAAGGTTTGAAGCTACTGACAGACAAGGGGTTTCCTGATGAAATGACTCAATCAGATCATCTTACAGCCGTGCCCACCAGCTCGGAAGCCCTGCTCAGGCACCTGGCTTTCCCAGAGTTTTTTGTGTGTATGTCTAAAATAGTATTTTTAAATCTTTTTTATCTGATGGCACATTTGAACCTATAGTTAAACTTCCATGGCACACTTAAATTATATTGATCAAATAAAAAAGAGTAAAAAAAAAAAAAAGAATAGGAAGGAAAAGAAGAAAAAAAAAGAAAAGAAAACAGTGACTAATTCTCACATAAATTGGATTTAATTTTGACCAAAGTACATTACTTAAACAGTAATTTTTAATTCCACTTGTTGATATGTTGTTTAGGATATTGCATCCTCATTTATAAGTGAAATTTGTTTGTAATTTCCCCTTTATAATAATATATTTTCTCCAATTTTAATATCAGGTGTATCCAGATTAAGTAGAATGATTCTGAAGTATTTCTTCTTTTTCTATTGTCTATTAGATTTGGCATGATATGTATTTTGAAATTATCTCTTACTTTTATTTATAAATATTAGTTGTCTATTTTTGGAGACTTTGGAAAAAAAGAAGAAGAAGAAGTTAACTGATGACTCCATACTGAGCCTCAGAGTCAAAGCATTCTATAATAGACATGCTCTTATCTGACAATGTGAATGTTACTTTCTTTGCATTATTATTATTATTGCTTAATATTTCAATGCAGCAATCATCTGATTTCTTTGCTGAATGTATTTATCTTCGTTCATTCTTTATGAGGTTTTTGTTATAGTTCTTATCTTAAACATTTTTATTGTTATTAAATTTTAAGCCTTTTTAATTCTGTGAAGGCAAAAGTGGAAACCTAATAAACACAAGCATATGTAAAAAAAAAAAAAAAGGAGAGAATGGTTTACGGGCAGGATGGTTTTGTACCTATCACAGTACAAATAGGATTTTTTTTCAAAACACTGGATCATCAATAGACATGTCTTATGAGCGCTCAAGACACTAAAATCTAATCAACAAATTATTGAAACAAAAATATTAACTTCTGCAAATGTCACTTAAAAATTTTATTTTAGATGCTTTGTAATGCATGTCTACATGCTTATTTTTAGCTGCAAAACTCAGCCAGACATCAATTCAGTACTCAGTGCTTCAAAAAATGTGGGTGGAAATCCAGGATTAAAGAAAGCTACTGCTATAAAGTTTACATACATAAAAACAGGTCAGTTTCTGAGTCACATGTTAAGAAAATCATGGGAAATATACTTAGAAATCATTAAACAATTTTAAATTAGCTATTTTCAAGGGTCATGAAAGCCACATAGCAGAACGTAGAGTGCCCCCAAACAAAATAATTTTCACATTTTAATCCACATAACAATTTAGTTCCTTTATCAAGTCAAACAGAGCAATGAGCATAGAGCAAAAAAATAGTGTATACCTTTTACTAGAACACCTATTAATCGTTATTCAGATGCCTTATCAGATAATTAAAATAGCATCAGTGTAACATTAACTATCAGTGAAACATTTAACTATATTTTTCTGTATTTTGGGTTATTCAGGATGCTCATAATTTTTCGAAACTCAACTTCTGGCTATAAACTTTAACGTAACCTACTGAATACAAATGCATGATGTACTTAAAAACAAAAAAAAAGAAACCATTTAATTTGTACTCTAATGAGTCCTCTGAGGTGACTAAGACAGAATCATTATCAGTAATTCCCTTTAGAAAATAAAATTAGCATTTGGAGAAATGAGTGACATAAGCTCCTGCCTACCCCAGCCAGTGGAGAGATGGGAAAACACTGGGTAGAATTCTCCTGAAATAAGAGCTCTTCACAGAAAGAAAAGGTTATTCGTGAGGTATACTGATGCTTTTTGAAGTCATAATAAAACACAATAAGCTTTCAATTCCATTTTTCTCTACATAAAATGTCATCTTTCTCTACCTTATATGATTATTTCCCTATCTTAACAGAACTCCACTGTAGTTACAAGCAGCCTTTAGTTTCCCTTTTTTGTTAGATATTCGTATTTTTTCTTTTATCTGGCTAATGTGTAAAAGGGCCCCAAATTCAATTGTGCAAATACATGACACGGTCCTTGAAATTATTTAAAAGTTGCAACAAATTCTTTAATCAAACTAAATTCTTTCTGAGACAGGGGGGGAAAAAAAGAATATAACTACTGTGTTTTGAACTTCTTTTGAAAATAATTTAATTAACGATCTTTAAAAATGTCCACAGCACCTCTAAGATCCCATCAAGGCGCACTGAGCCACAGCACAGAGGTTGAAAATCCCTGGTCTAAAATCTTAACCAACGATAGGTAAGGATCACCAGTGAGTCAGCTAAGCTGCTAGCATGAAAGGCAGAAACTAAAAGAAACAGGCGCAAATGAGACCAGGCAGAATAAAGGAAACTTGAAAAAAGAAAAAAGTAGATGGGGTGGCGCCTGTGGCTCAAAGGAGTAGGGCACTGGCCCCATATACTGGAGGTGGCGGGTTCAAACCCAGCCCCGGTCAAAAACTGCAAAAAAAAAAAAAAAAAAAAAAACAAAAAAAAAACAATAAATAAATAAATAGAACCTTCAGAAAATAAAAAAAAGTTCATGAAATTAAATATTTGATAGCAGAAATTAAGGTCTCAGAGTAGGTTCTCAGTAAATATTTGTTGAATGAGTGGAGAAAGGCTTGTAAAGCAAAGTTAAGGAAATCTCATCTGTGGGTAGAAGAAACCTATGCGATCTATTCAGGAATTCTACCATCCAAGTAATATAAAGTCTTCTTTTTCCCTTCTACAGTTATTTGCATTTATTTTATGTTGTGTCTATTCCTCTCCCGTAAGTTTTTCTTTGTTTGTTTAGTTTTGAGATGGAGTCTCACTCTGTCACCCTGAGTAGAGTGCCGAGGCATCATGGCTCCCAGCTACCTCAAACTCTTGGGCTTGAGCAGCCCTCTTGTCTCAGCCTCCCATGTACTGTCCTGTAAGTTTTTATTTCTTCAGTTTCTTTTGGGATATCATTTTCTTCTGTGCAACCTTCTCTTCTGGTTTTGGAACAACTTGTTTCTTTACAGTAAGGATCATCTCAACCTGGCAGGGACAGCTCACAGATAAGTTAATCTGACCATGAGGTCTTAAGTTCAGTGACGCATGTTGGGTGCTTTGTTCACCTGGATATGCTCAATGACCGGAAGATCTATGTCTACACCCTTAATTTCAGTGCTACCCTCTGCATTTTTACGGTGTGCAGCAAAAATGCAGGACTCTTCTTGGGGCACCTACTCTGTGTCCAGCCTCACTGTTTGGCCTGGACACACCTAGCAGTTCCACCATTGTAACATCAGAAGGGTACTCATTATTTCTTTCAAGTGACATCTTGCAGGTCCTTCATGGCTCTTTCTATATGCACACTCTTGATGGCTTGGGCAGTTTCACATGTGTTCTCAAAGTGAACATCAAGATTTGAACCTCTCGACTTGCATGATTTAGGGGGGTTTTCTGGGTCAAGTGAATAGTGAACCATTTTCACGGATTACCACAGCCCACCCAGGGGAAAAGCAAAGTAATATAAATTCTTAGTAAAAAAAAAATAAATAAAATGAGGGAAAGAGGGAGAGAAATTAACAAATAAATAATTCAGGGATTTAATGAATTTAAATAGTTCTTAACTGAAGGAACTATGTTTCTAAGTTGAAGTGTCCACTGGGTGACTTGGAAAATTATGGAAAAAGAGTCAGGGCGGCATCTGTAGTTCAAAGGAATAGGGTGCTGGCCCCATATACCAGAGGTGGTGGATTCAGACGTGGCCTGGCCAAAAACTGCAAAAAAAAAAGAAAAAAGAGATAGAGTCAGAAAGCCATGCCAGGGAAGGCATTGTGAATTTTCAGAAAACTCAAGACAAAGAGAGAATCCCAAAGGCTTTGGTAAAGGTAGAGGATGGGATGATAAACTGTTCCATTTACTGTGGCTGGGTAACAACACATTTCTCTAAAATTTAGTGGCAAGCTGATTTTTTTCTCATGGTTCCTGAGAGACAGGAATCCAGGGTGGCTCCGCTAGATGGTTCTGGCTCGGGGTCTCTCAAGAGGTTTTAGACAGATGGTGGCTTGCACTGCAATATTTCAAAGGCTTTGCATATCTTGGAAGATGTGAACAGTTGGGGCTGAAACAACTGGGGCACCTTGTGCATACTTCTCCATCCCCACCCCCGTTTCTGTCCCTTCCTTTCACATGGTGTCCACACTGTGACTATGGTTTGACTGTAGCTATTTATCCAAAGTTCCTACATTGGAATTTAAATGACCAAGTATTAGTAATAAGAAGTGGGACCTATAGATTGAGTATGTAACCCTCAAAAGGAATCAATGGCTTTATGAAAGAGGCCTGGGAGAACTGCCTGACCCTTCCATCTCTTTTCCCATGGGAGGACGCAGCATTCTCCCCATCCACTATATGAGGACATTCAATAAGGTGCCATCTTGGGAGCAGAGGGCAGCCTTCATCAGAATCTGAATCTGCTGGTGCCTTGATCATAGACTTTTCAGCCTCTAGAACTATAAGCAATAAATTTCTGTTGCTTATAAATTACCCAGTCTATATCATTCTTTATTATCTAGCCTTGGAAGTCACTCAGCATCATTTGTACCTCATTTGGTTACAAAGGTCCAAGTAGAGGCAACTTAGGTCCCAGGCTTGATGGGGGGGGGGTGTAAATACTACATTTTAAGAAGGGAATTGAGTTGTCCCACCACCATTTGTTGCATAGGGGTTCTTTTCCCCAGTGTATATTATTGTCTGCTTTATCAACAATCAGTTGTATGGTCTTATATCTGGGTTCTTAGTTTGGTTCCATCGGTCTATGTCTTTATTTTTATATCAATACTATGCTGTTTTGGTTATGATATCCTTGTAGTATAGTTTGAAGTCTGATGATGTGATGCTTAGAGATTTTTCCTTTTTGTTTAAGATTGCTTTGGCTATTTGGTCTCTTTTCTGATTCCAAATGAAGCATAAAATTATTTTTTTCTAGATTTGTGAAATATGCCATTGGTATTTTGATGGGGATTGCACTGAATCTATAAATCACATTGGGTATATGGACATTTTAACATGGTTGATTTTACCAATCCATAAGCATGATGTGCTTTTTCATTTGCTTGCATCATTGGCAATTTCTTTTCCCAGTGTTTTATAGTTCTCATTGTAGATATTTTTTGCCTTTTTAGTTAAATATATTCCTAGGTATTTTATTGTCTTTGTAGTTATGGTATTGAGTGTTTGATTTGAATATCAGCTTAACTGTTATTGGCATATAGAAATGCTACCAATTTGTGTATACAGATTTTGTAACCTGAGGCTTTGTCGAAGTTATTTATCGATTCCAGGAATCTCTTAGTGGAGTCATTGGGGTTTCCAAATATAAGATCATATTATCTGCAAAAGGCAATAGTTTGACCTCCTCTTTCCTGATTCAGATACCTTTTATTCATTTCTCTTGCCTGGTTGCTCTAGCTAAAACTCCCAGCACTAAGTTGAATAGTATTGGTGACAATGGGCAATCTTGTCTTATTCCATTTCTTAGTGGGAATGCTTTCAACTTTTCTTCATTCAGTTTGATGTTGACTATGGTCACATATAATTGCTGTGATAATTTTGATATATGTTTCCTCTATTCCAAGGTTGGTGAGGGTTTTTGTAATGAAAGGTGCTCAATTTTTTTAAGTGCTTTTTCTGCATCAATTGAGATGATCATACGGGTTTTGTTTTTGCTCCTGTTGATGTGGTGAATCACATATATTGATTTATATATGTTGAACCATCCTTGCATCCCTGGACTGAAGCCCACTTGGTCAGAGTGGATTGTTTTTTTGATGTGCTGTTGCACTTAGTTTGCAGTATTTTATTGAAGATATTTGCATCTATGTTCATATGGGGTATTGGTCTGTGGTTTTATTTTTTTGTTGTGTCCTTTCATAGCTTTGTAAAATGAGTTGGGGATTAAATTCTCTCCTTGATGTTATGGAATAATTTCTGCAGTATAGGTCCCACTTCTGCTTTATAGGCCTGGTAAAGTTTAGAATTAGACTGTTAATTTGTGATCTTTATGTCTTTTTTTATTTGATCTTTTTTGGTTTTGTTTTATTTTGTTTTATTTTTGATGTACCACTTCATGAGTATTAATATATGTATAGATTCACATACTCATTACTATGATCAAGTACAGATACTCCGATTACCCCCAAAACTTGTGCTCCCCTTGGTGGTAGTTTTGTTAGCAAACAAGAGAAGTGAGAGGTTTTGTGACCTAGAATGAGGGGAAGACAGTAAGTTTTTGGTAGAGGAAACCCATAAACATTCAGGTAGGTTGATGGTATAGAGTCATTAGAAGCCAAGAATTGAAAGCATAAGAGAAGAAATAATTGCGCTGAGTCTTAGAAAGTTTGGAAGGCACAACATGGCAATATAGACAAGAGCTTGCATTAGGAAGAAGTAAAGTTGCTTTTACTTCTGAAACAGTTGGGAAGGAGATAAGGGTGGGTGAAGTTGCTATTAAATTGTAACTTGGAGACAAAGAAAATTAAGGTGTTCATACTTTTTTCTCCATGAAGTAAGAGGCTAGTTATTCTCTCGTGAATAAATAAGTAAGGGAAAAGCTGGATCTTTACCAGCAATTAATGGGGAGGAAAGGGAGTGATAAAATGACTGGAACAATTAGGAAAGAGAGGAGAGTTGCCAGATTTAGGAAAAAAAAAAAAAACTCATCCAGTTACATTTAAATGGCATATTAACAACACACATATTTTATTAGTGTATGCCCCAAAGATTGCACTGCATTTTATATAGCAACTCTTAAAGAGAGACACTACAGCATGCATAAAGAAGAGCAAAACTATTTTGAAATCAGAAATTGGGAACAGAGCAACTTTAACATTCATTGGGTATCAGATGGTAACCTCTGATTTCTCAGTGTGATGAGAAGTAAGGTAGAAACACTGGGCTTAGCTTCCAGGCAGCGGTGGAAAGGGAATTGGGCTGGCAGCCAGGAGATGGTTTAAGGATGCAATTCTTAGGACCTCCCTTGAGAGCAGTGGAAAGAGACATGTGTGGGAACTAGAGACTTGGGATTGGAAGGGAAGTCATTGCTGGAATCAGTTTTGCCTACTTTCTAATTTTGTTTGAGTGGGTCATCTACATTTTATATTTCATAGACGTGTACTAAAAATGGATATTACTTAATAATTACCTACAAATGTAATATTTGAACTCTTTAAAAACATTGAATCAATATTGAACATTGTCCTCACTGATGGCTTCCCAAGAAAAGCACTGATTTCACCTAGGACATTCTTTAACCTGTTGAAGGTTTATTGCGGTGGTTGGGAGTAGTGGTTAAGAGTCTGCAGCCTGCCTATGGGTGTATGCAACATTAGCCAAGTTGCTTTAATATGTCTGGAACATAGTTTCCTTGTTTATAAAATTAAGTTAACAATATTATCTAACTTGTATGGTTATTATAAGGATTAAATGAGTTAATATGCACTCTGGGAAGCAGAGGCAGGTAGATCACTTGAGCCCAGGAGTTTGAGACCAACCTGAGCAAGAGTGAGACATCCTCCCCACCCCCACATACCCTTGTCTCTATTGAAGATTAAAAAAAACTAGCTAGGCATTATGGCATGCACCTGTAGTCCCAGCTACTCCAGAGGCTGAGACAAAAGGATCGCTTGAGCCCAGGAGTTGGAGGTTGCTGTGAGCTATGACTCCATGGCACTCTACCTTGGGCAATGAAGTGAGACTCTGTCTCAAAAAAAAAGAAGAGTATGTCTAACACTTAGAATCTAGTGCACAAATACTAAGAATACAACCTTACCTTAGATGTCATAAGCAAGCGATGTGAGGTTTTAGAAAACATTCATAAAAAGCCAGATGTGGTGGCTCATTCCTACAATCCCAGTGACTCAGGAGGCTGAACTGAGAAGATCCTTTGAAACCAGAAGTTTGAGACCAGCCTGGGCAACATAGGGAAATTGTCTCTTAAAAAATGAAAAAATTAGCCAGTTAAGGTGGTGCACTGTGCCTGTAGACCCAGGTACTGTGGAGGCTGAAGCAGGAGGATCACTTGAGCCCAGGAGTTTGAGGCTGGAGCCAAGTATGATTTGGCCATTGCACTCTAGTTGGCATAACAGAGCTAGACCTTGTCGCTTGAAAACAAAAACAGAACAAAAATGTTCATTAATACATGTATATATATTATATATATAGTTTGCATACACAGAGAATGAATGGTTTAAAAAAGGTCATTCATTAGGAGATATATATATATATATATATATACACACACACACACACACACATATGTCTTTGTGTACATATATAGTTGACATATACTAATTTTTTTTTTGAGACAGAATCTCATTATGTTGTCTCAGTAGAGTGCTGTGGCATGACAGCTCACAGCAACCTCAAATTCCTCGCTTAAGGTATTCTCTTGCCTCAGCCTCCCAAGTATCTGGGACTACAGGCACCCGCCACAACACCCAGCTTTTTGTTTTTTTTTTTTTGGTCGCAGTTGTGGTTGTTTAGCAGGCTTCAGCTGGGCTCGAACCCGCCAGCTTCAGTGTATGTGGCCAGTGCCCTATTCACTGAGCCATGGGTGCTGAGCCAGACATATACGAATTTAAAACTTTAAATCTGGAGGTCTGCTTCCCTTCAGGAACATACACTTCCCTTAACTGTTCACTGACTGCTGCTGGTGTTTGAGCTAGGACACAAGGCATTTGCAATATCTAAGTTTGGAGCACAGCTCTACCACTCACTAGGTGGGAAATGTACAAGTCACTTAAGCTGTCTAAGCGACTATAATAGGGACAACAATACTTGCTTGCTTCACAGAGTAGTATTGTTAGAAGTAATCTATCACATAGTTGATATAGAAGGGGTGTGAAACTCACATTCATTTCTTTCCCTTTAAAGAACTCATAAATGAGTGCGTGGGGGCGGGGGTGGAAGTGGGGCTGCCGAGTCCCCACTTTTGTTATACTGAGTAGACAAATACGTCTTTCCTTTTAAGTGACATAACCGTCAAACCCAGTCAGGGTCTATTCTGAAGTCTAGAGAACTGTTATCTTAGTTTCCACATTGCATGCACATATTGTTGTTGAATTTGTGGGTATGTGTGAATTAACTGTCACTTAATTTTTCTTTTTTTGCAAACTCACAAAATCCCAGAAGCCAGGGATCTGTTGTTTATTCATTCAGCCTCCTTCTGAGTCATTCAGGTACAGGGTGTGTCTTGAAACTGCGCAGCGGAGGAAGTTTTGACTTCACATCTGCCGGGATGGTAAAGGCATCGGGGCCAGGGGACTGGGTGGAAACCTTTGTAACAGAGGGCCGGGGTAGAAGTGTGCCGAGCTTGCCGCTCAGGCAGACCTGTCCAAGGCCACCTCTCACCCTCACGTTCGTAAGTAGCATCAAGGCAAAAGGAAAGGATGGTCGGGGGGGGCAGTAATGAAATCTGGGGGCCTCTGGGTTGCCTCCGAAGTAGAATGTGAGAGAGGGGCGCTCACTACAGCTGGGCAGGGCTGGGCAGGGCGGTTCTTCCCCTTTGGAAATTCTTGAGCTGCCCCAGCTCTTTAAATCTCTCAGGCCCCTCAGCAGCCCCCCTCCTCAAATGCCTCACCATTGGCCAGAATCTGGGACAAACGGCCTGACTTAGCGTCCAGATGAGCGAGGGAAAGCCCCGGGCAAGCCCGACGCTGGCCCATTTCTCTGCCCCTGAAACCACTCAGTTTTGAGGCAGCACCGGGAGCAGGCGTGAGAGAGAGTGTAGGAATCTCCCAGTTTATTCCGCTTCTCGAGCCGCTCTCGTCCTCTCTACCTCTCGCAGCCCCTTCCCCGTCCTCTCCTCAGAGCGCGGCCGAGACTCGCCGGACCGCGACTCCAGTTTCCCCTGCCCCCTGCAAGTGGCCGCGGGTGGTGGTGGAGAGGGGGGCGCCTGGCCCCAGATCTGAGCTCGGATCCTCCCAAGTCTGCGGGGATGAGGAACCAGAGAGGTGTGCTACGAGACGCCGAGTCGTCCTCTGCCCCTAAGACTTTTTGGGAGAAGTTTCCAAAGGTTCTCTACCTCCTCTTTCCCAGCGCTCCGGAGACTCCTCTCCGCTGCCCAGGAGCAGAGGATGGCCGGGCGAGCGCAGTGATTTATACATTAGAATCCAGGGGTCACCAAGCTCCGCCTTTCTGTTTTTTTCTGCCCCAGATCTTTTCTGGACTGTGCTTCTCAGCTGCTCAGTTCCGGGAGCCCCCCAGTCGCCGGCGGAGGGCGTGTGGGTTAAGGCGTTAACCCCTCCCAGTCTCCTCCTAAAGAGCCACCCAGCCTTGGCGCGGCGCTAGGCGACTTCACTGGGCTGGCAGAAGCCGGCAGCGGGGATCGGGACAGGCCATTCGAGTGCACTACTGCGGAGGGAGGGGACCCCGACTCCAGTAAGTTTGCGAGAGCACGAAACAGTCAGTCGCGGGCGGCAGCAAGATGCGGAGCGCGCGGGGCAGAGCCGGAGCTCTCCGAACGCAACTTCGCCCTGCCTGAGCGAGGTAGGGGGCTGCGGGGAGCCCCGCTGCGGGAGGGCAGGTGCTAGAAACGAATTTTTAAATTGAACGAAGCATACAAAAACTTTGAAAGCATCCATCGCTGTGCTCTGAAAACTCGCATCTTTGGGCTACTAAGAAACCCTACTGGATGGGATTGTTCTTGGGCGCTGGTGATTCATGAAGTTTGGAAAAGGGTTAGTTCCCAATTGGAGAACCGACCGGGGTGGGGGTGGGGGGAGTGGGAGCTACGTCCGAGGAGAGGAAAGGAAGACGCTTATTTTTGGAAATCCTATAGACAAAAAATATGGGGGTGGGGGCCATGGCTTAAACTTGCACTGCCCGAAGCACAGTGTAGAATCAGTGTGAGGAAATGCCGAGCCTTTTGGTGTGAGCAGCCTCGGCTGTTGGGGAATTGCTGTAATTTCTCCCCCTCTCTATTATTTCATTTTTCTCACATTGCTGCATTGTGTTGAAACATTAAAACAGCTTACAAGTACACTTCTGCTGACGAGTGCCGTGGGCTGTTCTTTTCTAACTTTCTAGTTCTATGAGAGGAGGCGTAGGTTGGGGGATGGCAGTAAGTAAAACTGCCCACGGAAGTGTAGCGGGGCACCAGAGGCCTGTGTATGTGAGTTTCTGGAGGGTAGTTTTGCCCTCGAGAGGAGAAATGTTGTGGCCCGTATTGTTACCACCAGCAGTTGACTTCTCTATTCTGCACCGGTGTTCTGGCTCAACTAAAAACATACATGCAATCAACTAATGTACGAAACTTCTAGGATTTGCTGCAATCTCTTATGAATAGTTTTCACTTAATATCTTTAAATTGACTTGCGCTGGCTTTCGAAAAAACAAAAAGAAGAAGAAAGAAAAGGCAGTTGCTTCACCGAGGCGCTAAGCTTTCCTGTTTACCGCAAGGCGGGGCGGGCCTGGCGGCCCACACCTCACTGCGCCCTCGGACCCTTAGCACATCTGCTCCCACAGAGTTATTAATAGAGCCACAAAATGACTTACGCTCTCAAATAATTTACGTGCAAATCTGATGTCTTACGTGGTGATCAGGAGGCGGCGCTTCTCTCTTTGAGCAGGGGTAGGAGTGGGGGCATGTCGCCCTCAGATTGGCAGTTGGAAGCCAGACCCAGGGCTGGTGGTGAGAGCGCCCGCTGAGGTGCTGACTGCTTCAGAGAATCTCCCTGCTGGAAATCGGAGTGGGGGAGAGGGGAGGCGGGTAGGCGTGGAGTTAAGGACAAGAGGGCCAGAGTGGGGTTAAAATGGGGCGCTATTTTTTATGTTTTCCATTTCGCTTGGAGTGAATGTGATCCTACAGAGAATTTTCATACTGTCCAGTTGGAATTTTGCGTTTGGGGAGTTTTTTACTTTTTCTCTCTCTTCCTCCTCGTTCTTTTCTGCAAGAAATGATATATTGTTTTTAATCCCTCTTCCTGAGCGCTTCCCAAGTTTTCCTAAAACAAATCAACAGCAACAAAATTGGAGCAGTGCCTTAGCTAGAATGAATTATGCCAGTGTGCTGCGGCTTTTTCTCTGACTCTCTCTTTTCTGTGACTTGTTTAAGGCTGCAGTTTCCGAGGCCCTCTCCAGCCAAGGAAAGCTACACACAAAAAACTCTGGATCTCTCACCGAACCCCCCCTGCAGCCAGTGAGGGCTCGCTCGGCCTCGCCCTCTAGCGTTCGTCTGGAGAAGCGCCACCCCGGGTTCCTGGGGACACAGTGACGCACCATGGGGTCCACCAGCACCCCGCTGGTCAAGGCCGTGCGCCGCTCTGTCTCCGATTATGTCAACTATGATATTATCGTCCGGCATTACAACTACACGGGAAAGCTGAACATCAGCGCGGACAAGGAGAACGGCATTAAACCGACCTCCGTGGTGTTCATTTTCATCTGCAGCTTCATCATCCTGGAGAACATCTTTGTCTTGCTGACCATTTGGAAAACCAAGAAGTTCCACCGACCCATGTACTATTTTATTGGCAACCTGGCCCTGTCAGACCTGTTGGCCGGAGTGGCCTACACGGCCAACCTGCTCTTGTCTGGGGCTACCACCTACAAGCTCACCCCCGCGCAGTGGTTTCTGCGGGAAGGGAGTATGTTTGTGGCGCTGTCTGCGTCGGTGTTCAGCCTCCTGGCCATCGCCATCGAGCGCTACATCACTATGCTCAAGATGAAACTCCACAACGGCAGCAACAGCTTCCGCTCCTTTCTGCTGATCAGCGCCTGCTGGGTCATCTCGCTCATCCTGGGCGGCCTGCCCATCATGGGCTGGAACTGCATCAGCGCGCTGCCCAGCTGCTCCACCGTGCTGCCGCTCTACCACAAGCACTATATCCTCTTCTGCACCACGGTCTTCACGCTGCTGCTGCTCTCCATCGTCATCCTCTACTGCAGGATCTACTCCCTGGTGCGGACTCGCAGCCGCCGGCTGACCTTCCGCAAGAACATCTCCAAGGCCAGCCGCAGCTCCGAGAAGTCGCTGGCGCTGCTCAAGACTGTGATTATCGTGCTGAGCGTCTTCATCGCCTGCTGGGCGCCGCTCTTCATCCTGCTGCTGCTGGACGTGGGGTGCAAGGTCAAGACCTGCGACATCCTCTTCAGGACGGAGTACTTCCTGGTGCTGGCGGTGCTCAACTCGGGCACCAACCCCATCATCTACACTCTGACCAACAAGGAGATGCGCAGAGCCTTCATCCGGATCATGTCCTGCTGCAAGTGCCCCAGCGGGGACTCCTCCGGCAAATTCAAGAGACCCATTATCGCGGGCGTGGAATTCAGCCGCAGTAAATCGGACAACTCGTCCCATCCCCAGAAGGACGATGGGGAGAACCCGGAGACCATCATGTCTTCTGGAAACGTCAACTCTTCTTCCTAAGAGTGGAAGCTGCACCCCCACCCCTGGAAGGCTCTCAACACGGTCACCCACCACCCCAGTGTTTGGAAAGAAGAATCTCTGGGCTTCCACTGTGGCCAGGGAGGAAGCAAGAGAGTACGAACGGCCTGGTGGTGCCGGGTGTTGGTGGGTAGAGTTAGTTCCTGTGAACAATGCTCTGGGAAGGGTGGAGAGCAGGTCCCGGCCTGGAGTATATTTCCTCTCCGCCTTGGAGCTTTGATTTTGCACTGAGCCAAAGGTCTAGCATTGTCAAGCTCCTCAAGGGTTTTTTTTTTGGCCCCTCCTCAAAGACTAATATCCCCATGTGAAAGCCTCTCTCTGGGCTTTGAGGAGAAGATGTTTTCTTTCACTTTAGTTTCAAACCCTAGTGAACGCAGAGTGCACTTCTGCTTCTCCGGGGATGCTTTGAGTATCCCGTCTTCCCTCCCCTTCACTCCCCTTCTCAAAATTCTTTTACTTTATATTTTGACTACCTGGCATCCATCAGACCTGAAGTGGTGGCCTGGTCCATTTCCCGATCATCTGTAGCAGGCAGGTTCTGTGGAGCAGGTTCTGTGGTAGGCGGGGAGGAGATAAAGACAGTTTGGGGGTGTAAAGCAATTTTCATTTGCTGAGGCCAAAGTTTCCATGTAAGGAGGATCAGGCTTTTGAATTTGCCTGAAGTCACTTTTATTTTTTTAAAAACATCTTTTCAATGAAATGGGTTGCATTTTCTTATTCACTGTGACTGAGCGCTGATGTAGGAAGTCCACTTTATCCCCGTGACACCAGTTAGGATCCTTAATGTTAGAGGAGGAACAGGATAGCCCATCAAGGTGAAAACTGACCGGGGTTAACTGTTGTAAACCAAGGGAGGTTTCTGAATGACTTAGTCTAACAAATACAACATCTGTCTTTGGCACTTTTGTTGAGGTTTATTTCGGACAGTTGTGTGATTCATTTTGAGCAACAAGATGGTTGTATTTTGTTGTATCAAAAGTACTTTTCCTGATTTTTGAATGTATTTGTTTCAGTGGAGGTCATTTTAATGGATTTTTTTTCTAACCTGTGTTAACACCATTGAATGTGTATTATCGTAAGAAAATTATCATCCTCTTGTGCCCTTTAAAGCATTACTTTAACTGATAGGGAACACCAGAAGTTTTTCAGTTCACTGTTCATTAGATAGTAAGTGAAGATGTGTATAAATATTACAAAGAATAAAAATTTATTACTGTCTCTTTAGTATGGTTTTCAGTGCAATTAAACCAAGAAATGTCCTTTTTTTAAAAAAAATGGTATTTAATAGGTTTCTGACTTGTGGGTCATTTTGCACATAGCTTTATCAACCTTTAAACATTAATAAATTGATTTTTTTAAAGATACCTTTGTGAAGAGCATTTTTAAAAATAATGATTGAGTCTTTCTACTTGACTCTGTGGCTCTTTGGAATCAAAGTTAGGGGCCAATTTCTCTCATTCTTCAAAGGATTTTTACCTTGATTAAGTAGGGTGTGAAATAAGTGTGGTTTGTTTAGAAACCGCTCTATCTTTTTCAGGAAGAGAAACTTCAATAAGTTAACATTGAAGGGTAGTAAAGAATGAGATGAAAACCACCAACTTTCTGAGTACCACTTTGGTGAGTTAAATGTAACTGAGTTTTAAATTGTATTCAAGCTGAACTAAATTAAGTACAAAAATTCCATCCAAAAACATGGATTTTTAAAGAAATAATGCACAATGATGTGGTTGTAAATATAATTTAAAGTATGAGACTCATTGATAACTTCAAAATATCATACATTCTTGACCTTCCACCAACCTATTAGGAAAGAAAGGATATGAATATGGAAGATGGTATTAAATCACTTTTTTTTTTAGGACAGTGCCTTGGCTTTGAGTCTATCTTCTGAAGCACATACAAGTATACAGTATCAATGAAATTGTTAGTTGTAGAATATGAGCTGAGTTTTTATCTAAAAACTTTCAATTCATAGTGTCTGAAAGCTTTTGCATTTCCTGGTCACTAATTTATCCAACTATAAAATGAATTCAAGGTACTTTGAAAGCATCACAGAATTACTGACTGTAATAGTTAATTCTTGTTTTGATATTTTTGCCATCTTTGGGGGGATTAAAATATTTTGGTGTGTTGGCTCTGTAGCCCTATTGTTACTTTCACAATTTGTGCTTTCCAGTGCCATTGAATATGCACAGGACACAGTTGGGACTTGAAGATAAACCTCATCTAATAGAGTAGATGTCATTTCTGGGTAAGGTTAACTGTGGGAAACAGAAGTGTGCTCACTAAGGAAACCTTAGGTCACAACCTCCAGTTTCCTGAGGGAAATGCCAAAAATGCTGCAAAGACAAAAGGCTGGAAACAAACTGGAATGCCTCTGTCCATCTGTCTGCTGAGGCGGAAGGAATGATTTCATGTTACACTCACTTCCTAGGGCTTTCATTCCAGAGCCAGGCATAATGGAAAAGTGTGTCCATTTTGTGTTTCTATGGCAGATAAAATGTTCATACTCTGGGACTTATCTGTATAAGCACAGTGGTGACTCATGACTAGGGGAAAGTGGGAGAGGGTGGGCAGCCTTGGGAAATGGGGCGCTCCCTGGTGACAGGACAGACTCACTTGCCCCCTGTGAGTACCTTGTCAATGATTAGATGTGCTTTCTTCCTGGAAGCTCCTGGCAGTGCATTATAAGAAAGCTTGGTGGGGAGGCGCCTGTGGCTCAGTGAGTAGGGCACCGGCCCCATATACCGAAGGTGGCGAGTTCAAACCTGGCCTTGGTGGAACTGCAAAACAGAAAAATAGCCAGGCATTGTGGGGGGCGCCTGTAGTCCCAGCTACTCTGGAGGCTGAGGCAAGAGAATCGCCTAAGGCCAGGAGTTGGAGATTGCTGTGAGCTGTGTGATGCCACAGCACTCTACTGAGGACGGTAAAGTGAGACTCTGTCTCTACAAAAAAAAAAAAAAGAAAGAAAGAAAGGTGGATAGTTACAGACTGTGGTGTTTTGGGGCAGATGTATGTCAGGGCACCGAGTCTGGCTAAGAAACCAAGGCTTAAAATAAAGGAATCCTTGGTTGTACCCAACACGAATATCTGGTTTTAATTCAGTATATTCTGAGAAATGAGGATGAGAAAAAACATCTCAATAACTATGTTTATACAAAAATATATGTAGGGTTTTGATTTTAAAACACGTGGTATTTTTTAAGAGAAGTAAAGCAGACAACCTGAACAATACTTGATATATTCTTATAAAAAGTGCAGTTGGCTCACAATAGTCTGGAAAGTTATGAAATGACATCACACATCACATAACACTTTACCCTCCCCAATATTAAATGTGCTTACAACATTACAGAACATGCAGATAAAAATCTTACATAAAACAAACTCTTGCATTTAAGTCTCCTTATAAGGAGAAAAATTTAATTCTTTAATAAAAGCTAATCTAGTGATATTATTAGAAATTTAGAAGCTAATAGTAAAGGAGATTTTAGATTTGTATTTATTAGATATTGGATTCTATTTTCTACAGATAGATACCAGCATTTCAAATGTGGTAAGTACATATGGCATCTCTTAATTTTTTTTTTCCCTTTGTAAAAAAAGTCTTATTATAAAGATTCTAATTTTACTTCTTTTCTAGTTGGATTAGTTTCTGCTATGGACATTCCCTGTGTTAAAGTTATTCCCAGTGTCCTTCTAACCTAGATTGCCCTTTTATTTGATTTTGTCTCTTCTTGTCTCTGTCAATACTTCCCAGAGATCTGTCACTTTCTCTAGACAACTATGAAAGTAGCTCTGTTTGGGGGCCACTCCTCTGAAGGAACAACTTCACAAATAATATTAAACTCTACTGGGGAAATTCTGTAAGGTGAGAACTTGAAGTTCAAGTAAGTCTGAATATTAGCAATCCTATTTTCAGATGCAAAGAATGGATAATATGGGAGTGACCCACTAAAAATACAGAATATCTAACCTATCAAAGTATTAAAGATTTGACCTTGTAAATATTACTGGTTTAAAAAATTAATCTTTCATTAGGAACTGTTATTCACTGTGCAGTATTTACTGTATTTGTAATAAGTTGGTGGAATCTCTGTATGACGTTCAGTTATTCTTTTTTTTATGTGACTTGTTCCATACTTCTCAGCTGAAAAGGTGTTGTATCCTAAAGATGCCTAACTAATTGGATCAAACTAGATTTGATTTCACTTATTTCCAGACTAGATTTGTCTGTATATTCTCTAAATAGGTATGAACACCTTGAGGGAGGAATCACAAAGACCCAAAAGAAACTTTTTTATAGTGTCTATTGGAGTCATTCTTTCCCCGTGGACACAGTACATTCTCCTTGATGAGAAATCATAATAAATTGCATCATTTCCTTCAACCTTCCTTATTGCTCTTTTGATGTGTGCTAATGTATGGTCCAAGGAAAAGGATGTAAAATTTATTTTTTAAATCACATACATTGTTGCCATCACTGCCATATAAATTGGAGCTAGAGTTATCTTTCAAAATACTCAAACAAGCAAGGTTTACTGGAATAACTACAAGCCTTTAGATTGTCCACAAAGAAAAAGGAAATTTTAACCAGTGGTCAGAAGAACTAGGAGATAAGGAGGAAGGTCATAGTGAGAGATTAGACCTACATTTAATTCAGTCTTTTTGCAATCTTTGTCAAGAGCCAAGGTGCACAGCATGTAGGTTCATATCTCTCCTAATACGTCTTGTCTCCTGTTCCCTATGTGGTCTTCTTAGATTCAGACTCTCGGGGGAGTCCTGTTTTTCTCCATGCCTTTTTTATCCTTTTGAGGACTGAGGGATTAAATATCAGCATTAGTGCTAGGTGTGGCCATTAGCAAAAGCCAAGTCTGGGTTATGGATTTGAATGAACAAGAATTGCTACATTTTATTGAGCCATCTTAATTTATCCAACCAGCAGTTTCTACGTTAATAGTGGATAAGCACAACGTAGTAAATTTATAGAATGGAATACTATTCAGCTTTGAAAAAGGAACTACTACTGATACTTGCTACAGTTTGCATGAATCTTGAATCCAGTATGTTGAGTGAAAGAAGTCAGCCACAAAAGAAGATACTGCATGATTTATGTGAAGTTCAACAACAGGCAAAACTAATCTACAGAGGTATGGTATGTACATCAGAGCAGTGGTTACCTGGGATCATGGGATTAACTGGAAAGGAACATGGGGGAACTTCCTGGGTTGTTAGCAATGCTCTGTATCTTCACTTCTTAGGATATTGGTTACTCAGATAAATTTGTCTAAATGTATCCAAGCATATTCTTAAGACCTGTGAAATTAAAAAAAAAAATCAATATTGTAGACTTTTACTTCTGAGTATGAGGGCTATATGGGACTTTTCTCTTTGAATTACCGGATGGTTCTATGGAGTTCAATACAATGCGGTAAAAGTCCCAAAGTGTTCCATAAAAGGAATGCATGCTCTTTTATTATTAACCCAGGGCCCAGAGCCAAAACATTAAATTGTAAATAATTGTGACCTGATGATACTCTTTGCTTCTATAGGATAAGAATTTGGCTTAGTACTGGTATTTGTAATCCCTGAAGAATTTCTGTGTCTTGGAAGAGTCTAGATGTAATGAAACTATCACAATAAAAGTTTATCAACATTCAGATTTCAGTGTTAGGAATACATGGGGGATTGTAAATAACTTTATAAAGAATGCACTTGTATACACTGCAAATTTATGGAAACGTATTAGTATTGGAGTGTGCCAAACTGTTTCTTACCACGGCCATCTGACCAAACCTATAAAAGGCATTCAGACAGCAGATAGGGAAACCCAGATAGTTTCCCTGGGTGTAATAAGCGCTGCATTGTTGGAAGTAATGGGCAGAGACACACAGATATGGAAGTCAGGCAGTTATAAGTTCTAAAAGCTTCATAGATACATTGTTTGCCCGTGCTCTTCCCTGCTAAGGATTCCTTTCAGCCAGCTCTGGGAGGAACTCGGCAGAGGCCAAATGCATCAGGTGCGCCCTGGTCCTTGGAGAGGCTGATGAGATTCAAAGCAGGAACCCTTGCTCCTGGGTTTATAAGGAGCAAGGGAGGTGATCAATTCCTTATGTGTTTCTCTGCACCTCTAATAATGGTTTTACTGCTGCACTTGGCTGCTACTTTGTAGATACCAGGGCAGAAAGAACAACTGTGGGGGAAGTGCTGGTGTGGCTCCTGCTTCCTACACCCACACCTCTTGAAGGTTTTGCCCACCCAGCCACCCACCTATCCACTGAACAAGAATGCTGCCCTGTGCTGTGGATACAGAGGCAAACGCTAATCAGAGCCCTGCCTTCATGGAGTTTGCAGGATTCATTTCTCCAACTTCAATGTTTTCAATGACTCCTACCTTTGGTTCATTGTTTTACACTAACCCTAATATATTGAGATTTTTAGCAGTGTAAAATGATTTCATTTAACAAATATGATTATTATGGGCAGCTTTTCATCACTGGCCTTTATTTAACTAATATCTCTAAATAACTTAAAATTAAATAATGGGGAATTAACTCTCATTGGGAATAGAGAGAAGTTCTTTATGTTGGATGTTGTAAATACTGGTATTTGTATTCTATTTTTCAGGTGGTTCTAGGCCTGGTGTGATAAAGAAGCAACTCTGTGAAATCAAAGCAGTCAACATTTTTAGTTTCTATCTCACCTTAGCTTGTTTTTTTCTAGAGCACTCCTGTGAACTCTACTGGGTGGAACCAGCTGGGTTATGATGTGTAAATGAAGTCTCTATCTGAGTAAGTTTTAAATGGTGGCCTTATTTAGCTTGAATGAAAGCCAAAGGAGACAGAATGCACAACTGGAAGGGATTGTGATCAACATAATAATAAGCAGACTTATCAAAGGGTGGATCATTCTTGCACCGCATTGCTGCAGTCAGAAGACTGAGAGAGGTGCCCAGGGAGGTCTTTTGCATGTTGCAGGGTCAGTGACTGCTTGATGCCAGGGAGCTGGGGCTAACTCCCTGAGCACCCTAGTCTTATTATACACCCAACACTCCTGAATCTGAATTGGGCTTCAAACATTTGTGTGCCATCTTTGTGAGGCAGACCCTCAATAGTGCCAGTATCTCAGCTCCCTGCTCACCATTCCCAGAACTAATCCTCCTCAAAGCATAATGTCTACTGGTGGGAAGGTGAGTGACTTCAATGTTTTGCACAAAAGAGAATGTGATTATTTCTAATTTTAGGGTTTCTCTTGCTCCCGTCTAGACACTTCGGAGAAAAACAAATTTGGGTCACCAGTAAAGTTATCTTCTAAAAAAGAGAAGGCTTGTGCTAAATCACTTGCAAAGACATTAACTTGTCATTTGCCTGAAGATTCCCCTCTCGCGGAGCTTCTACAGATCTTTCATGGTACCAGAAATAGTGGTTAGCGCTCACATGCTGTTCTGCTTCAGCTAGCTTCATGTAGCCACCTGCAGAAATAGTTCTTGGTTTCTCTTCCTTGTCTAGATGCTGGTCAAGGAGGCTTTTAGAAAAACACAGATTTTCATATTCTCATTCACACGTGCAAAATCAACTAGGGTATCAAAGAATTACCCAGATTATTCAATCAATAAAATCTTTTGCACCAATTAATGGAATGCTTTATGCAGCTCTTTTTCCAGCTGAATATTCATACTATAATAGGCACCTTAGTAGGAGTTGCAGAATTATAAGGAATTTAGAAGACATAGCTACAAGGACCTTCTTTTAATTTAAGGAAGCAAAAGAAAAAATCGTATAATAACATACAGTTTGGAAAGCAACTTTATACATGTCATCTCACTTTATATATTCATTTTATTAATATTGCTTTTAAAAATTATGCTCATTCACTGTTTTTTTTTTTTTTTTTACAAAATCAGTGATTTTTGAATCATGGTCCTAACTAGCAAATATTAAACTGTGTTTAAGTAATTTAGACATCTGTAAGAGATTCGTGTCAAATCAAGTCTGCTCTCTGCTCATTTTCTACGGAATCTGATATAGGCCAGGTTAGTTGCTGAATTTGATACCAACATAAATGTAAAGGAGATACATGGATTGCACTGTTCTGTCATTAGAGGGGTAATGTAATGTAGGGACAGGAGCTGTGCTAAAGCTTATTTGGTCTGCTGTAAGATTTTGGTTTGGGGGATTGTTTGTTTGATATCTTTCCACATTCCTCTGGGTTTTCTATTAGATTTGTAAAAAAGGTCAGTGTGAGGCATTCTCACAAAGCAAAGGTTAAATGCTAACCAAGGCACTAGAGCATATATTTGGCATTTGTGTGTTAATACATAAATATTGAGAGCAGTTAACTACTGGGGGCTTGGTAGGATGGGACCTTGGATACCTAAAAGCATATCAGATTTCCTACTAGAAGGACAAAAAAAAGCTTGATTTTTTTGTTTGTCTTCTCCAGAAAAGAATGAATTAATTAACTGGTTCCTCCTAATGTAAAAACTTAGGATAAATATATTAATTCGATGCAATATTCACCATTGAAAACCTAAAGCATTGGCCTGGGCACAGTGACTCACATCTGTAATCCTAGTATTTGGGAAGCCAAGGCAAGTGGATTGCTGGAGCTCAGGAGTTTGAGACCAGCCTGAGCAAGAGAGAGATCCCCTCTCTACTGAAAATAGAAAAACTAGCTGGGTGTTGAGGTGGGCACCTGTAATCCCAGCTTCTTGGGAGGCTGAGGCCAGAGGATCTCTTGTGGTTGAGGTCGGGTGACAGGGTGAGACTCTGTCTCAAACAAAAAAAAAAAAAAAAAGAAAAGAAAAGAAAAAAGAAAAGAAAACTAAAGTATTTTTGAAATAAGGAATGCAGAATTATTTTTCATTTAGTTTTAGAATATACTTTCTTGATCTTTAGATAGATGGCTTTTTAAGAGCAGTATAGGAAATGTTTTCTAATTCTCTGATGATTGTAGTCTCTTATAGGAAATAATTCATTCCACATAACTTTTGCTGAGTGCACAGAAGATACCTCTGGGGAATTAGGAAGAATTAAATAAAAATTGAAGATAAAAAAGCACACAAGAGGTAAATTTTATTCAAAAGTCATGCTGCCAGCAAATGCTGTGATTCTCCCTTGGTGAGGGCAGTTTTCAGGATAGCACAACTGCCTTGAGTCATGTCAGGGCTGTTCTGGCCCCGCCAGGGATGTGGCTGGTGGTTTGCAGAATTTGTGTCATATGGAATTGTGTGTCTGTGTTACCACAGTAAGTTCACATTAGGCTTTGCATTTCATTATCAATTAAGAATGCACTGGTTAACTGGCAGGAAACTTCTACTTGGAGCAAAGCAATCAGAACCTTTTCTTATAGCTAGCAGTATTCTTCCCTACTTTCATTTAAATCTATCTAAAAGAAAAAGAGGATTTTGTATCCCGTACAAAAGAAGTTTTAGACCTCAGGGACTACTATAGTTTCTCTGTGTTATAAACTACCCGCATTCTTTATATGTCACACCATGAACGTTCTTCTTTAATTTGGAGAAAATCCATAGCATTCACTCCTGTTTCAGAGGCTGTAACACCCTGGCTAAAGCAAATAAAGTTGGCAGCATCATTTCCCCGTCCCAGATTCCTTTTTCTTTGTTTCTTTCTTTCTTTTTTTTTTTTTTTTTGTTAAATTTAAGGAAGAACATGAATTAAGGGTGCAATTTTGTGTCTCATATTTTTTCCCTGGCAGGGTGTCCCTGGGATTTGGGGCTGCATACTTGAATAATCTCTTAGGATGAACACCATTCACATTTCATGGCTCTCACCAGGAATCATTAACAGCCCAGTGCAGAGTTTTGCTTTTCACTTAACTTGTGAGAGAATGAAGAGGCCCTGCCAAGGTTCAGGAAAGGATAACAAAGCATAAGCTCCTTAATGGGATGAACTAACATAAAAGTCTAAGAACACTGAGCCCTTTCCCACAAGTAGGACCTAATTCAGAGACTGGCACTCAGGCTGACAACCATCATAATCCAGAAAGCAGTAACAGAGAAACAAAAGTAATTTCCTGATATAAGCCAAGTTATGGGTTTTGGGAAAATAAGTTTCTATCTGTTTAGCTTTGCTACGGCCAGGATCTCTGTGATTTATAGTGTTTTCCGTAGAAGTGGGTATATTTTTATCAGTGGGAACTGTGGGATCCAGAAAGCATTTACTTTAGGGAAACATTATTTGAATCCAGCTTTAAGTAGGCGGAAATATTTGTTTGTATTGTGGAAATTTCTCTATCCATTTGTTGGTCAGTTAACATATATTATAAAACAGCATTTTATATACCATGTATGGCCGAGGAATTGAAAAACAATCGCAGTTTTAAAATAGGGCTTCTGGTTCAATGCCGATTCCTTGCTAGGCTCTTGCACTGATTTCCAGTTTGTTTGCCACAGCACTGAAGTAGGCAGTGCTTTTCCATCAGTTGGTTTTCGGGGGTCCCTGGGATTGAATTCTTATTAGATCAGCTCCATGACAGATGTCGAAGTAGCCACTTCAGTCCTGAGGCTGTTGCATCCAGGCAGTTGAGAAGCCTGCAGAAGCTTTCCTGGACTGCTCAGGGATAGTTTTCCTTGTCTGCTTAGATGTCCTGAACAAGTAATAGCGTTCAAATACCTCTAGAATCCAGGCAAAGAACTTACTGGAGTGAACTGGGCCAGGTAGGGACTGGTGAACCTGAGAGTAAATGTCCATCTCAATGAAGAATTCCTTACCTACTCCCGTCCTTCATTGCCAGCTGACAATGCAGACCCAGTGCTGTTGGGCTAGTTCAGGGACTGTGGGGCTTGGGAGACTTTTTGGTTGGCATATCTGATCCTTGGACGCTAGCACGTGTCTGGATGGATCATCTCCAGCTCCTGATTTCCACTGTGGTGATGGGCATAGAAACAGTGGCATCTCAACATTTCTCAAAGGTGCCACGTTGCACTATGTTGCAGGATCATGGGAAAATCAAACCGGTGCATCGTGTGCTGTATACAGGGCTCTTTCCAAGTGGTGGGTCCCTCCTTGGTTTTCCCTTTCTAAAAAATGTCCTTTAAAATTAAAAGCTTTAAAAAAGTGTATTAGCAAATCTGGCTTTCCCATGTTTTGACTAGCCATACCCAATAACCTTGTGAAGGGATCCCCTCTGAGGATGAAACATTTGAGGCTAATAAGGTTAAATAACTTCCCCACTTAGTGAATGGCCAGGGAACCTGGGCTTTGCTTTTCTATTATACAGGAGGGCAGGAAAACTTCCCCAGGCTTCCCCAGATCCATGATTTAGATACATCAAGTCAGAAGGGGTGTTGGAGATTAACCTGTCCAGCTCTCATTTTAGTGATTAGTGACTTGCACCCAATTCCTTCCCATTTCTCCTTTCCTTTTACCTTTTTGAAATCATTTAGCAAGAGCAAGAATCAAAAATGATCATTGCTGATTATATTTCCATTTTTATGCCCCCAGATTCATTTCTTTTAGATCCAGCCAGATTTTCTTTAGACCCTTAGGCTATCAGCCCTTGCCAGTTTTTATAACAGGATAAATGGAATGCATGTTTTTAAAATTACAGTAATTTTGCTTCTGCAGCAGTGTAAATGTCTGTTGACTTTAGAGGGAGTGTGTGTGGATCAAAGCCAAAGGGTGTGGCCGATGTCAGCATGCCTAGTGGTATTTGACCAAACATCCCACCACAGGACAAAATAACAGGCTATAATTTAAAAAGATGGTAGAGATTTTTTGTGGTTTGTAACGTCACTGGAAACCTAAGAAAGAACCACTTTATGCAATTTGGCCCATTTTCTTGTGTATTTTGATTACACAAAGCTTGAGGGTTCTTTTGACATAAAAAATGCTTATTTCAGTTAAAGTATTGATTAAGGTTATGTTTTCCCTTTTCTAAATTTCCGTTCCTCTTTCTGGGATTGCATCTTGGTTTCCCACACAGTTCTTTCTACGTTCCTGTGATTTCTTTCTATCTAGATAATTATTATCATTTTGGTTTAGATATATAACTGCCGCCATATCAGTGTTATGATCATAACTTTGTGATGATCAGTTATGATCACTGCAGCAGAATGAATGAATCATTTTTGCAATGAGAGGGATTTTGGTCACCACAGAGAACATCACGGTCTTTCTCGCACTATAAAGTGGAGGGCAGAATTATCATAGGAGGAAACACATGGAGAAGTCACAGCAGTTCGTTTGGCCTGTGTTTGAACTCTGTCCCTACTACACATTTACTAGCTGCCAGGCCCTGGAGAAGTTATTCAACCTACTTGAACTCATTTCTTTACCCATTAAATAGCGATAATAACACTAACTTCGAAGAGTGTTGGGGGAATTAACCAGGATCATGTTCTTCAATGTTTGGCATAAGACCCCTGATGCCCAGTAAATGTTCATTCGCTCCTTCATTTAACACATATTTATGGAGCAGCTACTACGCTCCATGTGTTGTCAATACAGGAGCAAATAAAAGAGACAAAATGCTTGCCAGAGACAGTTTTCCTTTCTTCCTTTTCCTCCTTTCTATTTCCCTCTGAAACCAGACCATACAGGATGAATATTTCTACTCTCTCAAAGAATTCATCCCTTTAGAAGTTCTGCTAGTCAACAATTACGTCTGTGCTTAGACTCCCTTCTTGAATGAAACCAAAGAATGTGTGATGGGCCAAAGAATGTGTGATGCGATGGCGAAATGTAATCTACGTTACAGTTGGGATGCGCAGAGAAATGAACTTTATTTAGTCTATACTGTTCTGGCTTCCTTTCCTCCCAGGCCCTTAGTAGTCCTTCTGGCTAGGAGGGAAAATAACATACACCAAATGCCTGGTTTAAAATGCAATCCCAATCAGTAATTTAATCCATTTGGGTACTGTTCTGTCTCCTTTGGATAAAAATGCTGAACCTCTCAGGCTCTTCCCGCTTGCCCAGCATATGGGAGAAAGGCTGAGGTTTTATGCAAGCTCATGTGGGGAGGAGCTGTGTCCTCAGGCAGGGTTCCCTGTTTGGCCTGGCCATCCTCCAGCCTGTTGGCTCTTTTTCACTCGGTGCCACTTGCCCTCGGGTGTTTGTGGCTGATGCTTGAGTGGGTGTGGCCTGTGGCTGGTCTTGCTGGGTCTGATCAAAGTCCCGTAGTGTGCTCTAGCTGACCTGCCCTCATTTTTGCTTCCCCTGGTGCTAGAGATCCCTTTGAAGTCTGACTGGCCTCTCACCCAGCCCTGGCTTCACCTGCCTTTGACAGGCAGAGGTTTGCTCTTTCTGGGTCCTCCATACATCCCCATGTCTGACCATGCTGCGCTGCCTATGGAGACGTGGTCCCTAGGGTTACCTGGGAGTGTGCCACACACAAGACCATCTCCTTACAGCCCGTGGGGAGTCTTTAATAGTGACCCCTGCTCTGCCTTCAGAGTTAACCTTGCTTTGCTTGTGTACCCTTCCCTTCCTGGGCTGGGGAACGGGAAATTAGGACAACCTTCACCAGTTGAACTCTCTCCACTTCCCACCATTCTGCACCCTAACAACTAGACAGTATCTTTTTCCTGGACTCTACCTGACTGAATCTTCCTGACAAACAAGTTACTTTAAAAGTTTTTTTCCATGCTTGGTTGTTAAAATCTTAAGACCTCACCAAGGAGGTCCATAAGTCTCTTTTCAAGAGGCTTGCGGAAATCTACTTTTTGAAAGACAGAAGCAGAATATCCCTCTTGTTCTCCTTCTATAGTAAATTCACACCTTCCTTCTGGGCAAATTGTTGCCTAAGGCAGACTACTTTGAAGACTTCTAATGTAGGAGACAAAAAGAGAAGAGCACTTTAAAATGAAAGTTTACCCCTGTTACAGAACCCACTAGCTGCCTTCATTGTTTTAGTTTTATGGTACTCTGACTACCCAGGTGATTAGACGGCACTCAGATGCTGTTGGCCAGGGGAAATTGTCCTACTGTCCATTAATTTGGAATTAGTGGTGGGTTGTATGCTTTTACTACAAACCTCTCTTCTTTTTCCCGCTGTGCCATCACTTTCCTGCCTACTGAGGGGTCTTCCTTCCTCTTTCTCTTCATTGTTCTCTTCTCCATCCTTGTTATCGGATCTCTCTCTCCTTGCTCCCACGTTTGCACTTTGTTCTTTCACTGGACGTACATATACAGGCAGTCCCTGAGTTACAAAAATCCAACTTATGTACAACCTGCACTTACGAACAGAGGCTAGTACAGGTAATTGGTAAATGTACCTGCTCCTAGAACAAATGTATAGAACCTATCTCCTTTGCAACCTGGGGACTGCCTGTGCAAGCAAATGCACACGCACGAATGTACACATCACCTCTTCTCTTTGTCCAGACGTGCACTGTCCCATCCCCTGTTGCTGAAACTCTTTCTCTAGAACTTTCTCTTTTGTCCTTCTATAGATGTGAGCATTGATTCCTAATATGACAATCATTCCTATGAATTATTGAGTGCCTATTCCATACTGGAGATGAGAAAGCTCTTTCTCATCTAATCTTTAGAATCCCCGTTTTATGTAGGAAGAAACGGAAGCTCCATGAAGTTTAAAAAATATGTTCAAGGCCTCAGAACTGGTGGTTGGCAGAGCTGGGACTTAAACCCAGGTTTCATTGGCGTCAAAGCCCATTCCATTAAGGAAAATGATGAACAATAATTCAGGCTTTTGAAGAAAGATTTTTTGTAAATTGAATTGACTTATAATAACTGGGAATATGGAACTCAAAAATTGTCTTATGATGACTAGTCTAAAAAACATTACTTTGAGGGGAAGAATGGGGAACTCCTCTTCAGAGATGATTAATGTTTGATGCAATCCTACTAGAAATGCTGAGTAATGGTCTGATGACCGCTTATTTTGATCTTGGTGTTGGTAAAGAGGGCATTTCAAGCCAGGAAGTGGAAAGCAGCCCGCAGATTTCAGCCACTCGAAACTGCAAACGGTGGAGGTCTCCATATCGTGGTGGTTCCAGCTTTTCTATTTTCTGGGCTGATTTAATCACTTCCTCTTCCGTTCTTCTGTTTTCTTGCAGGCTAAATTATTTTTCCCTGTTCTGTTTACATTATTGTTAATTTTTAAAGTCATTTAATTCCCCATTCTTAAGCACCTTTTCACATCTGGCCTTATTTTCTCTTGTTCACTTTTTCCCCTCTTTCTCTTTTGCTTGCCACTTGCCCTCGGGATGCCTTGTGCATCCTCGCTCCCAGGGCCCGAGTAGGTTATTGAACATAAAATATGCTGGAATTCTAATCTCTGAATTCCTGGCTGTCGCACATGAGGGCCTTTGAACTTTACTTTCCACTTCTGCTCAGGGATGGCCTGTCCATTCAGGAATCACTATTGTGGCATTTGAAGGCAGTATGGAGAACCCGGCTGGTAGATTTTTTTTTATTCTGTGAGATTCTGCTAAAAAATAATGAGTAGATCAATGAAAAAACCTGACTGAGGACTTACCCTAGGAAAAAACAGTGAATGTCTGAGTGTGTGGGGATGGAGGTGTGCACACGTGTGTGTGTGTGTGTCTGAGTGTGTCTTTGGGGAAGAGTGGGGAGGTAAATTCTCCCTAAGGAATGTAGAGCTATTTGCCATGATCTACTTCTCAGAATCTCTTGACTCAAAGAGGACTTTCTCATCAGATTTAAATGATGATTCAGAGTGGTTTTAAGGAGAGGGAGAGAGTAAGGAAGAGACTTTTCCAAGGACAGTATAAGCTGAGCTAAAGCATTATCTCATGTCTTTTCTCTCATTCTAACACCCCCCTGCTTCCCTAGCTGCTTGCTTGTCCTTCAGGGAAAATGGGGAGGATTCTTTGAGAACTCCCTGTTTCGCAAGGAAGAAAGATTTTCACAAGTTCCTGTTCCAGAAGTAGGCGGCAGACCTTTTTATCTTGGGAGAGAATAGCATTAGTTCCTAGAATTTCTCTGTTTTTCTGAGATAGAGATTTTTTTTCCCTTCAGCCTGTTGTGACTTTTAGGTTTGGTGACATCTGAGGCTCTTGGAAGAAAGGAGCTCTGCTATCCTATTTTGGTATGTGTGGAATATACTACCACTGTGGATGGGCATATTCACAACAATCGATTTCAATATATCATATTTTTTAACTGTTAAATTTTAAGAAATGATTTGTATAAACATAGAGATATCATCGACTCACCTAACATTGTGTTTCCAAGTTTGTCTTACTTTTTGTGTACATATAATTTGATCTATGGGTCCCCTAAAGAACAATGTGTGTGGGTGAGACTTATGTCTTTAGAACAGTTGTGCTATCAGCCCGAGATGACAGACAGTGGTGGCTAAGATTCTCTACTCTCAAGATCTACCAAGAAAAGTGCAATGTCTAGGCAAATCTGCTTCTAGTACTTTCCCCAAGTATCTTATTTTGCTTAAATTTTTTTTTTTTGGAGCAATGCCATCTCCCCCTGCCAGAGCTGCCTCGCCCCCCCCAAAAAAAAGGAAGGAAAAAAAAAAGAGAGAATGCAGTGAACATGCCGACCTTTGCAGACAAAGAGGTGGTCACCAAACCACTTGGAAAGAGCTTGCATTCTGAGTCATTTTTTCTAGCTGTGATCAAGGCATAGCTTTACCCAGCCTGTTTTCTGTTCCTCATGTCCAGCCCTGCCCTTAATCAATAATGGGCATTTAATTGAAATCAAAGAAAACCAGTTAAATGGTTAGGGATAATCAGACCCAAATAACAGCAGGGAAAATCAGTAAACAGGAATAGCAGTGCATAGCAGATAAAAGCTAAGACATAAAAGACAGAAATTTAGCCTCTGATGGGAGTCTTCTTGTAATATTACTTTTTTTCCTTATTTGATTCAAATTAGGTCTTATTTAAAGGGCCAAGGGAGTCACTTTCAAAAGTTTAGAATTATGAAAATAGTAGTCTTTTCCTGTTAAGTAAAATAAGCATTATCATTTCAGGAAAATACTTCCTTGAAAACTAGGGTGAAAAAACACAATATCCCAGAAAGATTAACCAATAGGATGGTGAGAAAACCTTCTTGTTGAATCAGGAAACATGATTCTAGCAGTTCTTTCTTCATTTATTTCTGGCAAGGATTATTCTCTTTAAAATATTACCTTCAGGAAGCCCAAATGCCCATCGACCCACGAATGGATTAATAAATTGTCGTACATGTATACCATGGAATACTATGCAGCCTTAACGAAAGATGGAGACTTTACCTCTTTTGTGTTTACATGGATGGAGCTGGAACATATTCTTCTCAGCAAAGTATCTCAAGAATGGAAGAAAAAGTATCCAATGTACTCAGCCCTACTATGAAAGTAATTTAAAGGTTTCATATAAAGGCTATAACCCAACGATAGCACAAGAATATGGGAAGGAAGGGGAGGGGAGAGGTTGGGGTGGAGGGAGGGTAATTGGTGGGGCCACGCCTATGGTGCATCTTAGAAGGGTACAGGTGAAACTTACTAAATGCAGAATACAAATGTCTTCACACAATAACTAAGAAAATGCCATGAAGGCTATGTTAAACAGTTTGATGAAAACCTTTCAGATTGTATATGAAACCAGCACGTTGTACCC
>CAUYRH010139340.1:0-52646 GCA_963574655.1 Perodicticus potto | reverse complement strand
AGGGATTCTTTTCTCCACTGAATGTTTTTAATTGGCTTGTCAAAGATCAAATAACAGTAAGCAGCTGGCTTCATCTCTTGGTTCTCTATTCTGTTCCATACATCTACCTCTCTGTTTTTGTGCCAGTACCATGCTCTTTTGATCACTATCAATTTATAATATAGTCTGAGGTCTGGTAGCGTGATTCCCCCTGCTTTGTTTTTATTTCTGAGTAATATCTTGGCTCTTCAAGGTTTTTTCTGATTCTATATAAAACGATGTATTAATTTTTCAAGATCTTTAAAGTACAGCAGTGGAGCTTTAATAGGAATTGCATTAATAAAGTTGTATATTGCTCTGGGTAGTATGGACATTTTAACAATATTGATTCTTCCCAGCCACGAACATGGTATGTTTTTCCATTTGTTAACATCTTCAGCTATGTCTTTTCTTAGTTTTTCATAGTTCTCTTTATAGAGATATTTCACGTCCTTTGTTAGGTAAACTCCCAAATAGTTCATCTTCTTTGGCACTACTGTGAATGGAATAGAGTCCTTGACTGTTTTTTCAGCTTGACTATTGTTGGTATATATGAAGGCTACAGGTTAAAGAGTGTTGATTTTGTAATCTGAGATGCTGCTGTATTCCTTGATCACTTCTAAGAGTTTTACAGTAGAATCCCTGGTGTTTTTGAGATATACAATTATATCATTTGTGAAGAGTGAAAGTTTGATTTCTTCTGACCCTATATGGATACCCTTGATCACCTTTTCTTGCCTAAGAAAGGCAATGCGATGGCTAAGACTTCCATTACAATGTTAAAAAGCAGTGGCAACAATGGGCAACCTTGCCTGGTTCCTGATCTGAATGAAAATGATTTCCATTTAACTCCATTCAATATGATATTGGCTGTGAGTTTACTGTAGATGGCTTTTATCAATTTAAGAAATATCCCTTCTATACCCATTTTCTTAAATGTTCTGATCATGAAACGATGCTGAATAACATCAAAAACTTTTTCTGCATCAATTGAGAGAATCATAGGTCTTTGTTTTTTTAACTTGTTTATATGAGAGGTAGATGTATGAAACAGAATAGAGAACCAAGAGATGAACCCAGCTACTTACCGTTATTCGATCTTTGACAAGCCAATTAAAAACATTCAGTGGGGAAAAGATTCCCCATTTAACAAATGGTGCTGGGTGAACTGGCTGGCAACCTGTAGAAGACTGAAACTAGACCCACACCTCTCACCATTAACAAAGATAGACTCTCACTGGATTAAAGATGTAAACTTAAGACATGAAACTATAAACATACTAGAAGAAAGTGCAGGAAAAACTCTTGAAAAAATCAGCCTGGGTGAATATTTTATGAGGAGGACCCTCTGGATAATTGAAGCAGCATCAAAAATGTAAGCAAAAAACAGTAAGCAAAAGTAAAAACAGTAAATAAAGCAAGTAGACAGCCCTCAGAATGGGAGAAGATATTTGCAAGTTATGTCTCCAACAAAGGTTTAATAACCAGAATCCACAGAGAACTCAAACCTATTAGCAAGGAAAGAACAAGTGATCCCATCTCAGGATGGGCAAAGGACTTGAAGGGAAACTTCTCTGAAGAAGACAGGCGCATGACCTACAGACATATGAAAAAATGCTCATCATCCTTAATCATCACAGAAATGCAAATCAAAACTACTTTGAGATGTCATCTAACTCCAGTAAGATTAGTCCGCATCACAAAATCCCCAAACCAGAGATGTTGGCATGGATGTGGAGAAAATGGAACACTTCTACACTGCTGGTGGGAATGCAAACTAATACGTTCCTTTTGGAAAGATGTTTGGAGAACACTTAGGGATCTAAAAAATAGATCTGCCATTTGATCCTAAAATTCCTCTACTAGGTATATATCCAGAAGACCAAAAATCACATTATTACAAAGATATTTGTACCAGAGTTTATTGCAGCCCAATTCATAATTGCTAAGTCATGGAAGAATCCCAAGTGCCCATCTACCCATGAATGGATTAATAAATTGTGGTATATGTACACCACAAAATATTATGCAGCCTTAAAGAAAGATGGAGAATTTACTTCTTTCATGTTTACATGGATAGAGCTGGAACATATTCTTCTTAGCAAAGTATCTCAAGAATGGAAGAAAAAGTATCTGATGTACTCAGCCCTACGAAGAAAAGCAATTTATAGCTTTCATATGAAAGCTATAACCCAATTATAGCCTAAGAATATGGGGAAAGGGGATAGGGAGGGGAGGGGAGGTGGGCTGATGGGTGGAGGGAGGGTAATTGGTGGGACCACACCTACAGTGCATCTTACAAGGGTACATTGAAGTTTACTAAATTTAGAATATAAATGTCTTAACAGAATAACTAAGAAAATGCCGTGAAGGCTATGTTAACTAGTTTGATGAAAATATTTCAAATTGTATATAAAACCAGCACATTGTACCCATGGTTGCATTAATGTACACAGCTATGATTTAATAATAAAAAACAATAACAAAGAAGACTATCATATGAAGATAAAGAGATCAATTCAGCAGCAGGTTCTAACAATCCTAAATATAAACACATTCAACTTCAGACCACCCAGATTCACCAAACAAATATTACTAGACCTAAAGAAAGAGACAGAAACACAGTAATAGTGGGGGACTCTAACACCCCTCTCAAAGCACTAGAAGATCATTGAGACAGAAAATCAACAATAACAAAAAAAATTGGCCTTAAATTTGACTTTAGACCAAATGAACTTTGACATTTATAGCACATTTCACTCAACAACTACAGCACATGAAACATTTTCCAAGAAATATCACATTTTAGATTCCTCCGTATCTTTTTGTGGCTTGATAAGTCATTTGTTTTTAGTGCTGAATAACCTTACATGATCTGGTTGTACTATAGTTTGTTTATTCATTAACCTATTGAAGGCCATCTTAACTTCTTCCAAATTTTAGCAATTATTAATAAAGTTCCAATAAACAGTCAAAAAAAAAAAAACCTATCCAAATATACCCTATATAATTTCCTACCTACTATACTAATGGCTGCATGTGAATTCTAACTAAATATCTGTAGTTTTTTCTTTCAGGGAGGAGGAAAATGTGCTGTTTGCTAAGTTTGCTGAAGGACATAGGGAATTTTTCCTACCCAGTATCTTGTAGTGGGACACTGAGTTTTCTCATGCTCAGACACAAATTGAGATATGACACATGACTACAAGAGGTCTCAGTTTCATCATTTTTCCAAATTAGTTTAAAGTCAAAATTAATGACCAAAGGCACTGGGATAGAAGTTATGGTAGTTAGGAGCAAGGATTTTAATGTGGTACAGACCGTAGAGTAACCTCACCTCCTCCATTTGCTAGCTCTGTATCCTTGGGCAAGTTGTTCAACCTCTAAGCCCCAATTTCCTTATATATGAATTTGGATAGCAATCCCTACCATATAAAATTAGCCTGTGATACATACAGTGCTCAGAACAGTGGCTGACTAATAGTAACTGTGCACTAAGAGTTAATCATTCCTACTGCATAGATTACGCATATCTTTCTGTCCAGTATTGACCCAAATCTTGGCATGTATTAAACTTCCACAGTTTAATATATAATGTAAATTTTTGTTTGTTTTTTGAGATAAGGTCTTGCTCCATCATCCTAGTTAGAGAGCAGTGTCATCATCATAGCTCACAACAACCTCATAGTCCCAGGCTCAAAGAAACCTCTTGCTTCAGCTTCCCAAATAGCTGGGGCTATAGGCACCTGCCACCATGCCCAGATAATTTTTCTATTTTTTTTGTAGAGGTGGGGTCTTGCTCTTGCTTAGGCTGGTCTTGAACTCAAGTGACCCTCCCACCTCTGCATTAGAGGGTGCTAGGATCACAGGTATGAACTTGTAAGGTTTGGAACCATGTGGGAGTGAAAAATAAATACATAAAACGCCCCCTGTGTTGTATAGGAGACTCAGAAATCTGTGCAGTTAATGTATTCATGACTGTTCCAGGATGAATACACGGCCCAAATGTTATGTAAGTTTTATGCCATTAGAAGAGTTAAAGCGAAGATCAAAACTCTTATATGAGGGACTGAGACTTCTCATTGTTTTCTGTGGTTAACTATAAACATACTTATAGTACTTTAGAAGTGTAGGCTTCTGATTTCGTTTTTGCTTTGTGCCCATTCCAGCAGATGACTTATACAGTATAAGACTGAAAAATGAGCAGATACTCCAAATCCACTGATTTCACAAAAATAACTTTTCTAACAAGCCTGTCATGTAAAATTCAGCATTCCTATTTCTTACAGCAGGCAGAGGGGATCTTCAGGTGGTAGATGACAGAAGTCCCCAGATGAGATTCAAACAACCTAAGAAAGATGTGTGACCCGGATGAGATTCAAACAACCTAAGAAAGATGTGTGACACCTTAATGTTCATTACCCTGAACCCCTAGCATGGCCCTGGGAATAGTCACTGCTCGCTGGCTGCTTTGAGGTGCTCTCCACTGCAGATTGCAGGGCACGGGGCATTGCTGGAGGAAGCGGCCATATTGCTGGAGGGAGTGGCCACATTGCTGGAGGGTGTAGCCACATTGCTGGAGGGAGTGGCCACATTACTGGAGGGAGTGGCCTGCCGCAGAACAGGTGAGATTGGAGAAATCGGCATTCCAGGGAGTCAACAGCTGTGGCCTCTATGGCAGGCTCTCCCGTACGTAGCTTTAGCTATTGGACACTGACAAGCCCACCTCAGTAGAACACTGAGCTTTAGGTTCTTATCAGGCTCTATGTCACAGGTTGTCATCAAGACATTAGCTAGAAAAAACTCTAAGTTGGGCAGGGGGAAAGAAAAGGGACAAAGACAGTAGAAAAGGGAACCACCAGCAGTGATGATGAACTTCTGCCCACTCTCACCTAGTCAGTCTTGAATCTGATCACTGCCTTTAAAATCTTGGATCAGTCTGAAAGTAACCCTTTCTAATCCAATTTTTCTGCCACCTGCATACTCCCCAACTCTTATTTATTTGGGGTAGGAAAGAACTTGGTGGATTACTTGTAATTATTCCTCAGTTTGAAAAGAGAAAAGCATAAATACAAAGTCACTTGATGATTTTAGTATCTACTTTAGGTTACATAAAATAATTAAAGTGTTTTTGTTTATTTTTTGTCTGACATAGGATTGGAAAGGATTAATGCTTAAATTAAAACCGTTTGACCAATAGGATAATTCGTTGCATAGCAATTAAACTGCAAAAGATAAAAATAAACCTTGATCATTTGGATAAATATTGCTTGTTTTCCTTTTTTGAAAAATATAAAGGGACAAATAAAACGCAGCATTTAAGTGTTCACTTTCCCTTTCACAGTTTCTGTTAATATGAAAGTTACACATAGGCACTCAAATATGCCATCGAAGACCTTAATGATTGTGTCCTTAAATGAGGCTGTGTGTTGAAAATATTGGTTAACTAAGGATACTGAAGATGTCCAGTGGGGGACTGAATTTTTTAAGAGTGCAATTTGTAAATACACAAATTTCCTATTTCTATTAGTGAGGGTCAATGTCAGGGACTGAATTTTTTAAGAGTGCGATTTATAAGTACACGAATTTCCCATTCCTATTAGTGAGGGTCAATGTCAGTGACTTGAAAGATTCGATGCCCTTCAAAGCCCAGAGCCGTCTCCAGGGGAAACAGCAGGGCCTGGTGAGAAGACTAATGGGAACTTGAGGAACCACTGGGGCTCATTATTATTTTACAAATTCTGCTGTGAAATCCGGAGGACGTCATTTGGCTTCGTCAAATAACTAAAGCAAAGGCATGACCAAACAACTGATCTTTGTAGTTGCTATGAAATTCAGATGAAATCTTTTAGGACTAAAACAATTATAGAAAAATAATTTAGAAATATGGTACTACACCATTACCAATTGTTCTCAGTTGTATTAAAAGTGTTGATTTTCTTTTCTTGACAGTTAATACCCACAGAAATACAAGTGCCAAGGAAAAGGAGAAGGGGTTAAGAACCAAAGCATGTCTACCTAAACTGAACCGTGGATTGTGCAAGACAGCCAGTCCTGATGTTGGCTACCTACTTCACAGCTGTGTAGAGATGAAGCATGCTCCAAATTTTTGGGTTTTCTTTACCAAATGGAGGGAAAAAAATTAGGGAAACTATTTCAGATGGCTAACTAAGATGCTAAGGAGGGTATTCAAAATATATCCAAGAAAAACTACTGGCACCATTCAATTATCTTTTAATGTGGTTAAATATATATTTAATAACTTGCCATTTTAACTATATTTAAATCTACAATTCAGTGCGATTAATTGCTTTCACCATGTTGAACAATCATTACCACTATTTCTGTCTAAAACTTCTTTTTTTATTTTTTCGAGATGGAGTCTCACTATTTCGCCCTCGGTAGAGTGGCATGGTGTCACGGCTCACAGCAACGTCAAACTCTTGGGCTTAAGAGATTCTCTTGCCTCAGCCTCCCAAGTAGCTGGGATTTCGGGTGACTGCCACAACGCCCAGCTATTTTTTTTGTTGTTGTTGCAGTTGTCATTTTTGTTTAGCTGGCTTGGGCTGGGTTCTAGGTGTATGTGGCCGATGCCTTAACCACTGTGCTACAGGCGCCGAGCTTCTAAAACTTTTTCATCACCACAAAGAGAAAGCTCATTTCTCTCTGACATCCCAAACCCATAGACATAGCCTTAATTGTCAACTCCATGATGCGAGTCATTTGGAGAAAAAATACACAAGGTTTTTAAAATACTTCCTTATTTCATGAAATTTGTTAACACTTTGGTAGATTAGAATGCGTAAGACTAACACTTTGGAAGCTGTTATTTTCCTTAGAGTAGCCAAAGCCTGCAGGAGGATGAGCAGCTGGATAGATTTGCCTCCTTATCACTGTACTCACCATAGTTTATAAAAAAAAAATCACTTTTTCTTGTTTACAATGTTTCTCCAGCATCAATAAAGTGCCCGGCATGCTGGGTCTATTACTGAAATGCACTAGTGCTACACAGCACCTGTGCTTAGCTACAACACTAGACATGGATCCCTGAACTACTATAGACATGGTTCCTGAGATATAACAGTACACATGGATCTCTGAGTTATAACTGTAGACATGGGTCCCTGAGCTGTAACAATAGACATGGATCCCTGAGCTCTAACAATGGACATGGGTCCCTGAGCCATAACAGTAGACATGGGTCCCAGAGCCATAACACTAGACATGGGTTCCTGAGCTACAAGAGTAGACGTAGGTCCCTGAGCTATAATGGTAGACTTGGGTCCATGAGCTATAATGGCTGACATGGATCCTTTAGCTATAACAGTAGACATGGGTTCCTGAGCTATAATAGTAGATTGGGTCTCTGAGTTATAACAGTAGACATGGATCCCTGAGCCATAACAGTAGATTGGGTCTCTGAGCTATAACAGTAGATATGGATCCCTGAGCCGTAATAGTAGACATGGGTCCCTGAGCCATAACAGTAGACATGGGTCCCTGGGCTATAACAGTACACATGGATCCCTGTGCTATAACAGTAGACGTGGGTTCCTGATCTACAACGGTAGACTTGGGTCCCTGAGCTGTAAGAATAGACTTGGATCTCTGAGTTATTAACAGTGGACATGGATCCCTGAGCCGTAACAGTAGACATGGGTCCCTGAGCCATAACAGTAAACATGGGTCCCTGGGCTATAACAGTACACATGGATCCCTGAGCTATAACAGTAGATATGGGTTCCCGAGCTACAACAGTAGATGTGGGCCCCTGAACTATAAGAGTAGACTTGGGTCTCTGAGCTATTAACAGTGGACATGAGTCCCTGAGCTGTAACAGTAGACATGGGTCCCTGAGCTATAATGGTAGACCTGGGTCCCTGAGCTATAACAGTAGCCATGGGTCCCTGAGCTATAACGGCAGACATGGGTCCCTGAGCTATAACAGTAGACATGGGTCCCTGAGGTATAATGGTATACATGGATCCCTGAGCTATAACAGTAGACATGGATCCCTGAGCTATAAAAGTAGGCATGGGTCCCTGCACTATAACAGTAGACATGGGTCCCTGAGCTATAACAGTAGACATGGATCCCTGAGCTATAACAGTAGACATGGATCCCTGAGCTATAATGGTAGACATGGATCCCTGAGCTATAATGGTGGACATGGGTCCCTGAGCCATAACAGTAGACATGGGTCCCTGAGCTATAACAGTAGACATGGATCCCTGAGCTATAATGGCAGACATGGGTCCCTGAGCTATAAGGGTAGACATGGGTCCTTGAGCTGTAACGATAGACATGGGTCCATGAGGTATAATGGCAGACTTGGATCCCTGAGTTGTGAAAGTAAATCTGAGTCCCTGAGCTATAACAGTAGACCTGGGTCCCTGAGCTATAATGGCAGACATGGGTCCATGAGCTTTAATGGCAGACATGGATCCCTGAGCTCTAGATATTATACATCTAAAATGGAAACACTTTATGAAAATAGTTATACATTTTAAAGACAATATTAAAGTAGAATACACAATTTGGATATTTGTCTCTCATTGTTCCTTACACGTTACATTGAGCAGAAAATATAATGTAGAAAAAAATTAAGAAGTCCCTTACCTTTAACCATTTATAATTATTTTGTTTCCTTTAGACAAGAATAAATCTAATTGTTCCTGAAACTTCTCTCCTGGAGTCAGAACCCATTACTTGGTCATGATTCTGATGTGTCTAGTAAGATTGCATGAGAAATTTTCCAGGTCCTGCCCTATCCACAGTCCCTACTGAACCTCTCTGTCTCCATCCAGCCTTTCCTGTCTTTTCAGAAGGCTAATTGCCTTGAATTTGTCAGAGACAAAGCATTAGTTTGCTTCCCTGACTATTCTTGCATGCAAAGAATCTTGAACCTCCAGAAGGACATTCCTGACAGGTTCATAGAAAATGATCTCACTCTTGCCCTGCGCCCTCACCTACTTGATGTTAGTTTGAGATCATCTTGAACTTTTCTCTGCCCCATCTTTGCTTTCATCTGTAGTTCAAATTTTGACCTGAAGATAATAGTGTATGTGTGCTTCTTTCCATTTCTGAGAAATTAGAGGTTTGTGTAGCTCGGCGTAAATTCCTTGAAAGGATTCACAATAAATCAAAAAGCCTGGCAGCCAGTCAGAAGCTGAGGTGGAGGAATGCCTGGGAGAGTTTCACTGTGTACACTTACATATTTTAAAAATTTTGAATCACAGGGTGGCGCCTGTGGCTCAGTGGGTAGGGCGCTGGCCCCATATACTGAGGGTGGCAGGTTCAAACCTGGCCCCAGTCAAAAAGCAACAACAACAACAAAATAGCTGGGCATTGTGGCGGGTGCCTGTAGTCCCAGCTGCTCAGGAGGCTGAGGCAAGAGAATTGCCTAAGCCCAGGAGTTGGAGGTTGCTGTGAGCTGTGACACCATAGCACTCTACCAAGGCCGATAAAGTGAGACTCTGTCTCTACAAAAAAAAAGAGAAAAAAAATTTTTGAATCACATGAATACAGCACCTATGCACATATTAAATAAGAATGATATAAAAATAAATTTACAAGTAATAGGATTTAACTAACAAATCAGAAAACTTTCTCTAGAATCTCTCTGGAAATATACATAAGAAGTTGGTAGCCACGATTATAATATATTGTTTAATGAAGGGTTATATTTTCTAAGTAGACCTACTGCTGTTAATGATCCTTCTTTGATCTAAAGTGATCGGTGCTATTTTTCTCTTCATTTGTGATCTTGCTTGTTGGTTTCCCAGGCGACTAGAGCACACTCCTCCCATCCAGCCCCCCTCCCACCCCTGCCAGGGGCCATCTTCTCTCTAACCACTGCATAGTCTTTGCGTCTTTCTCTTTCCTGTCAAACCCACAGCTAAGCCAAGTTGCCTAGAATTGTGTTTTTATGGTTTATTCAAAGGGTATGTGTTCTTCCTGTTGAGACCTGCATGATCTGACGGGATGTGCTACGAAGCACTCTCTTAGGTGTTCACTACATCTATTTTCTTCCCTTCCTTTAGAGCAAAATTGATCCTGCCTAATACCTAAATGTAGTATCGTTTGGGGTAATGGTGATCATGAATGGGTACCAAATCCAGAAAGTTAGGATACATTCTATCACTATTTTGGAGGACGGAGGTTTATCTAGGAAAATAGTTTCAGAATTTTTTTTTTCAGGGACAGTGAAATTCTTGTCCCTACCCCTGCGGTGATCTCTAAGATAAACCTCTGCCATATAAATCTGATAAAGCTGAGTCACTCTGCTGAAAATGGGCGTGAGGTGGCCCCGTGGAGCTCTAAGTGTTCCCGAACAGTCTGAAAGTCATTGTTCTGAGATGTATAGATGAAACTCTGCCACTATTCTGGTCACTATTCTGTTTCTTCTTAGTTCCCTTCTCTTTATCTTTCTCTACCAGGAGAAAGTAAAGTAGGGGAGGCAGTTCAGCTCTATTCTCCATGGAAGTTCCTTGGTAAACCTTTGTCTTTCCACATTATTTCATTTCTTTCCTGAGTAGTTACAGAGCATTGGTCAAGCTTATGGCCTGTGCCTCTGCCACTGTGTCACTGAACCATCCTGTCCTGTGTCTCAGTTAAATGGAGTTAAGCCTTCCTCATCCCAGGGTTCCTGTGAAGGTTCAATGACATCTTACATGTTGGGAACTTAGCCTAGTGCCTGATCTACAGAGAGGGCCCAGCTAATGTTGACTCTCATTAACATTTACTGAAGGTCCAAAGCGTATCAGGCATACCAGGCACCTTCTCCCTCTGCATTGTCTGCACTCTTTCAGAAGACAGTTACTGTTACAGAAAGCATAGGTAGGAAACTCTCGTCTCCTCAACTCTTGATGATTCTTCTAACCCAGGATTCTTAACAAGGCAGGAGTGCAGTGCATTTCAGGAGTACCACTCAGAAGCCTTAAAACGACTATCTCCGTGTTTACATCTCTATCTAACAATCTCTCTCTCTATCTATCTATCTATGTCAGCATCCAGGTTCCGTCTGCCTCCCCTCCTTTCCTTGAGGGTTTCAGACAACCTTTCTTTGGGGTGAGTGTGGAACGTGTGTATTTGTAGCTGCTACTCCTACTTTGCCCCTCTAAGTCCTGTTAAGAATCACCATGGTGACCTGGGGGAAAAGTTCCTCTAAAGCTCAAGACCAAACTTTTTTTCATAGTGTTTTGATTTCTTCTAGAATATAAATTATATAAATTTAGTGAAGAGAAATGGGGGCTATTTTTACCTATTGCTTCACTTCTTTTTCGTATCCTAAAAAGGCTTCCATGGAGCTGTGTGGTTCATGCATGGGTTTAGAGTACGAGAACCAGCCTGCCTGAGTTCATCTCAGCCTGACCACTGACAATGTGATCTGGGGTAAGCTACTTGAGCTCTCTCAACTTTGGTGAAGTTGACCATCTTCATGCAGTGTTCCAGCAAGGACTCAATGATAGAGCCCAGGTAGTACCCTTTCTACTATGAAAAACATACATAGTAAAGGATTTTAAATGTTAATATTAATTTATTACTATTATTGCCCTTGTTATTTCTGGTATAACTTATTCTAGAAGCACAACAAATCGTAATATCTTTGCCAATGTAGAGTTGTCTGCTCTGGTTAATACTTTACACAATTTAAATTTATGTAATTTATGTATTTAATTTGTAGCCGAGCGCAATGGCTCACACCTGTATTCCTGGCACTTTTAGAGGCTGAGGTGGATGGCCTTGAGCTTAGGAGTCTGAGAACAGCCTGAGCAAGAGCAAGGCCCTGTCTCTACTATAAATAGAAAAACTAGCCGGGCAAGGTGGCAGGCACCTGTAGTCCCAGCTACTTGGGAGGCTGAGGAAGGAGGATCTCTGGAGCTCAAGAGTTTGAGGTTGCTGTGAGCTATGATGCCAGGCCCTCTACCCAGGGCAACAGAGTGAGACTCTGTCATAAATGAATGAATAAATAGATAAATAAATAAATAAATAAATACTTCTCCATGTTATATAAGATTTATCAATAAAGAGCTAGCATTTATTTCTTATTATTTTAGACTTAGAAAAAAATCAATGGTTATCATAGTTATTGAGAGGTTAAGGAACACGCAAAAATAAAATGTGTTATGTTTTACTATTACATTGAATGACATTCTTAATATAAACACACTTTCCAGGATTTTAACTATAATAGAGGTTTGTTTCAAAGGATACAGAGAAACCAAAGCATTGGCATGAGTCATTCTTCTTCCTTTGGCTGTAATTAGCCACATACTCCTCAATTATTGGAAATGTGCCTTGATGTGGTACAGCAATAAAGCTCAAATCTACACGGCTCCACTCAGACCACTTCCATATTGTGGTGAAGTAAGGAAGGTCAAGTAATTTGTAATTTTCATAAAGGACACTGTTGGTTTTATAGACTGATAAGGCTAATGGGTTCACTTAGTGTAAAAGACATCAAGATACTACCATCACAGGGTCAATCCTAGACGCAAAAAGGAATGAAGAGGGACATTTCACTCCAGCTACATGGGTCAGATATTAAGTCTAGTGCTAAAACAAAACAAAAGGTAAGTCCCCAGTCCACGAGAGCACCATAGGTATGAGAATAAGAGAGTGGAAGGGACTGTCCCTGTTGCAGGGAACACATAGCCCGTTCTAACGTGGAAGCAGACACGTTTCTACCAATGCTGTCCCATAAGATTACAGGCAAAAAAATAGCAGGTCTTTGAATTTTTCAACAGTGGCTAAAAATGCACATTTTAATGCAAAAAAGAAATCCCACCTCTAAATGTCTAAATCTAATCTAAAGGTTTTTTAAAAATATATGAGAAAAGTTTGTACCCACTAGTGATCAGATTGAGATTCTGTAAAGTGAATATGTGGCCTTGCATCATCCTTTATCCCACCTATTGGAGCTGAAGGTCTTCCAAATTTAGATGAGGGCCATCTCCTGTTCTTTCTGCACACCTGCCTCCCAGGTGAACTCATCTAGACCCCTAGGTATAAGTACCACTTATGTGCTAATGGTTCCAAAATGTTGTCACATTGTACTTTTTACTGAGCACAAAACTAGTAGATCTGTCTATCTATAGAATATCACATGAGCAACTTGAGCCCTCCATCCCTCACCCAAACCTGCTCTCCCAGTCTTCATCAAATTTGTTTATGCATTCATCATCCATCTTTTGGTTCATGCCATAGAAGAGCTATGTTTGATGTGCTGTCCCTTCAGTTTCTACATCCAATCTATCAGTAAGTGCTTGCATTTCTACCTCCATTTTTTATTCAACTTGGTTTATCTCCATCCATGTCCACTGCTACCATCTGGTCTATGCTACCATGATTTCTCACCTGAACTACCTCAAGACCTTTCTAAGGGACAGTGTGCTTTTACTCTTGGCCCACCATAAGCCATTTTTCACATGGTCTTTTATAAATGTACATATAAAGCCTTTGCTAGAGCCCTTGCTAAAGCCTTTTAACCATTTTCAAATGATTTTATACAAAAATCTGAACCCTGTACTCTGGACTACATGTAAAGCACTGCAGTCTGGCTCCTGCCTACTGGTCTTCCAATCTCATCTTAAACCATAGCCTCTCCACTGCCAGGCTGTAGATCCTTCTGCTTCTTTCTGGTTGGGAAACATCTTGCATATTCCCATACCAGAGAATTTGCATTTTCTACACTTTCTACTTGAAATGCCTTGATGCTGATTTTTCATGTGACCTTCCTTGCTTATTATTCCAGTCTCAGCTTGATCTTTCTGCCTAAAGAGCCCTTCCCTTTGTCTCGCTTAAGTGGAGTTCATCCCGGTACCCTGGGTGCTCTCTCTCTCTCATCCTTGATTCTCTTAAAAAACACATTTATTATCTATACGTGTGTTAGTTTTTATTTATTTATTCGATTATATATGTGGGCCACATAATTAGTAGTTATAAGGAAAATGCCTGAAGTTCAAGAATCTTAATTTTGGAGCACACTTTATATATTGTGGGCAGTCTATAAAAAGCTGTTATGCATCTTTTAAAACAAGGTATTCTGTTTACATGGAAACATCTAAATGAAGCATTAACTATCTAATCAGTTTTATGGTACTTTAAGTTAATTAAGGCCCTTTGTTAATGAATATGTGATAAAAGACAGCAAAATGAGGATATAAAAATAATCGTATGCAGATTCTTAGAGGCTTAGAAACCTGTCAGCATAATTCATGACACCTTTCACGAGAAAGTAAGAAGCAATTGTTCATAAACCACACGATACTGGGGAAGAAAACTGGAAAATTTAAAACTTTAAAAGTTTACAATTTACCTCTCTATGCTGAAAAAAGCAAAAAGCAGGAATGAAAAGCCTAGTATGAAAGTGTTCCTTATTTTTTTCTAGCAACATTATTAGTCTAGATGATCACAAAACTATTCTGAACAAATATAGTCATATAACAACAAAATAAATGTATATACTACATATTGTAATATATAGTACATAAATTACATGCACGTATCTTGAACTTACATTTCTTGTCTTTTCCATGTTCTTTATTTACCCCTCAGTAACTCTAAGCCAAATAGTCAAACATAATTTCCAATGCTTGCCAGGCACAAGCCAAATCAAGCAAGCAAAGCAAGTACCATCACAAAGAGAATCATCTAGAAGGAGAAACCGCCTCACTTTAAGGGTGTGTTTTCAGCAATGTTTTTATTTTACACTTTCAATTACTCTTTAGAAACAAGATAGGACCCTTTTTTCCCCTACACTCTTCACCTAATCTACACACGTGAATGTAGTAAATTGCTTCTTTTCCTAACACATTTTGTTAGTTTTGGTCATGATGGATTATGGCCACCTTTTTTTAAATCCGTAATGTCTATTTCCCTTTTGAAAGGACAGTGTTTAGCGTGTTTGTTCAACACACTCCATCACAGTACAATCCTTAAATATGTAAAAACATACTCCTCAGAGGTTAGACATGCAGAGAATCATCACTGACCAACAATGAAGTCAAGTAACTTACTTGTTTAATTAAACCAAGGTCAAAACAGCACCTTTCTTACCGACTGTTTAATACTTCTTCCTGAGGACAGACACATGTAATGCTGTTACATTGTAGCAATACAAAATGCACAAAATATTTATGAAATAATTTTATAGAACCATTAGGTTACTTATGTTTTCAATATCTTCATTTTATAATAAGAAAATTCCTATAACAAAGATTTCATTTTTCTCTAGATATGATTAGTTTGACAACATTTTTTCTTTTGAGACAGAATCTTGCTCTGTCATCCTGGGTAGAGTGCCATGGTGTCATCGCTCACAGCAACCTCAAACTTTTGGGCTCAAGTTATCTTCTTGGTTCAGCCTCCTGAGTAGCTGAGAATACAGGCATCCACCATAATACCCGGGTAGTTTTTCTTTTTGTTTTTTATTTTTTTAGAAATAGGGTCTTACTCTTGCTCAGGCTGGTCTCAAACTCTTGAGGTCAAGCAATCCACCTGCATCAGCTTCCCAGCATGCTAGGATTACAGGTTGAGCCACCATGCCTGGCCAGTTTAATAACTTCTTCAGAGAACATTTTAATTTCTCAGCATTTTAGTAAATTTTGTATTCTAAAAGATTCTCCTAAATTGGTCATTTTCCACTTGACATTTCAAATAAAGAGCTGAACTAATCAAGAAATCTGAATCTATTCTTTCTTGATCTTTGGGAAAATCAGAGAAACAACATTTTTCAGACTACTTCAACATTAAGCCATTAAGCTGTAGGGCAGTGCTTTAGCTGAGTCAACACTGGTCCTCGCATAGTGAAACCAAAGGGACAAGCGTCACTGTGTAATAATATTTCCTTAAAATGTGAGAGAGTTTCTAAATAATTGTTGGCTTAGCATACAGTTTGCAGATTTTGGTACCATGGATGGAAAAAAGAAAGCCATGGAGATACACTGTAAATTTGCTGCTATCAATACTTGAAAAGATTCCTAAATATGGGCTCTTACACCTGAAAATATAACACTGCACTGTTATATTAGATACTTTACAGAATAACAGAATTCAGCATTCTAGATTACCCAGTATTAAGTTTAGAAATATTGTCAAGATGTATTTAACTTTACTATGTGATAGAAATTTTAATAAGTGTGGCACAAAATTCTAAATAGTAAGCTCCTTTTGTCTGGTTGCTAATTATTCTCTTTTATGTATTTTTCACCCTTATTTAACACTTACTTCATTTTTTCTTTTATGTTTGTTGCCCTGATGATAATATTTTGAAGCTCAATGAAGAGAGGGTCTATCTTTCCGTAAAGAATAACCCAATGTTTTGCACAAAGTAGGCCGATGTTAAAAAAAAAAAAAAATGCCTCAATCATATTCCCAGAAGGATTACACAAGGCAAAGAAGACTAGGAAATGGGTTAGCAATTATACATCTTGACAGAAGCAAAGTTGGCATAAAGACATATATTTCTGTTATCATATCGATAGCTCTGTATTCATAGTGATGGCTGTGCCTCTAAGCTTGATGAAGTCAGGGACCATATGTTTTATTCAAAATTGAATTCCCAGTGTCTTTTTGTTGTTGTTGTTGTTGTTGTTTTTGGCCAGGGCGGGGTTTGAATCCGCCACCTCTGGCATATGGGGCTGGTGCCCTACTCCTTTGAGCCACAGGCACTGCCCCTGAATTCCCAAAGTCTTTACATAAATGCTCAACATATCTGTTGAACAAATGAGTCTTCTGAGAGTGGATATACATATGGATATGGGCAGTACATGAGTATTTTAATTTCTGTTAAAATATATGCATTTTTGTTCTTTTCTTTGGTTCTCATTTATTATATTAATATGGTCATAAGTTTCATGAAATGGCAAGCCTGTGATTAATTCAGTAAGTTCTTATGATCATTTTTGACTTCATGCCCTATGGTAAACTGATTAGAAATTTTAGAATTAGTCATCAAATACTGCTGGTGTGCTAGTTTTTACAGTTCCATGATGGTCAGGAAGGCTGCAGCACCCCGCCTGTGGTGGCTTCTCTTGGACTCTGAGATGCTGCATGGAGTGGGGGCGCCCTGCACGTGACCAAACTAAACTCAATACCCAAACTCACAATCCTCTCACTAGTTTGCTTCTTCTCATTACGTGAACTGAAAAAAATTCCCCTGACATTTAGAACAACTGAACTAGACATTGATTAGGAAAAACAATTGGATTTTGGTTTCAGTTTTATTCAGTAAACATGTATTGATCACCTACTATGTGCCAAGGGCTGGGGTAGGTGACTAGGACACCTCAGACAAGGATTCCCACCTTGGTGGAACTGTTGCATACTCCAGCAGCAGAAATAGATGACAAACATTAGCACAAAAATAAGTAGAGATACAGCCAGTGTTATAGAGAAAAGAAAAAGAAGAATGAGAGAGATTAGACCGCCAGAGGGGAAAAGGGTACAGTAGTCAGGATGACTTCATTGAAAAGGTAAGAAAGGAGCCTGGATTTGAAGAAGGGGAGAAGATTAGCCAAGCGAACTTCCCCCACCCCAATCATCCAGGGAGCTGGGAGAAGCCAAGTCAATGCTCTGGGTCTTCATTTCCTCCTTTGTACACTGGGAGTTTGGTCTAGACGACCTATACTAGTATCTGCTTAAGTTCCTAAATTCTATGAACAATGACTTAGTTTATGCCAACATTATGGAATGAAAACAATCAGCTAGTTGATATTCATTATGCCCACACAAAGTATATGCTGCTAAATGCCATATGTCACAGCATTTAACGATAGTGGTAATTTGGGAGTATCTCGTTATATTCATTCATTTGTTCACCCGCTTGTTCGACAAACATGTATTAAGCACCTTCTATACGCCAGGCAGTACTATATAGTTGGAGTTACAAAGCTGACAGATGTTCTGATAAGGGAGGGACCGATGCTAAAGCTCTGTGAAAAACGAGCTCAGATTTGAAGAAGGGAAGGTGCGTCTGTGACACACCTAGGGAGGAGGAGACAGTGGGGACAGTGGGACGTGTCCACCTCTCCCGGAGGTTCTAGATACCATTTTTTTCTACTTAAAGATGAACTTCTGGTAATTCATTGTTAAAAAGAAAATCTAATTGTTTTATCTTTTGAGAAAGGTGAATATGATCTTATTTAATAAAAAGGAATTGTTTTTATTTCTGAGATTTCCTTTTATTACTCTTCACAAAAATATAGAGTAGTTTATCTGTGTGCACATGGTAAGTATATGAAGAGAAAATATTATTTATGTTCGGAAAGCTTCAGTTTCTATAAGAAAAGTAAAAGTGAGTCAATAATGTTTAATATTAGTGGGGAAATTTTAAGTTATGAAATTAAGGAAGGTGAGGAAGGCAACGGATAAAATATTTACTTCATTAGAACTGTGGTATTGATATCATTCTGTTAACAAATGTACTTTGAAAAGCTTAAACTTTTTATACCAGCATTTATGGTCCCTTTTCAGTTTAAAAATCAGTCTTCGATAACATAACACACACAATGATAACAACTTCCAGGATGACTATTGGGAGCTTACTGTGTGCCAGACACTATACCAAGTACTTTTCATGTATTACCTCATGTCATTCTCACAAAACTCTATGAAATAAACAGAATTAGGCCAGATTTTACAGATGAGGCAACTGAGATTTAGCAAGATCAAACTTTCCAAGATCAAAGCTGTATCCTGCATTAGGGAAAAGACCCATACTTGTCATCTAAAGACTTGTGCTTGAACACCAGATGCAGGAAACACCACCTCCATGACCTTGATAATGCCGAGACATTACAGTTCAGTATAACCAGTTTGCTATTTACATTATGGGCAAATGGTCATAAAATTTCTCTGCTATCTAACACGTCTTCTTGAAAGTTGTATTTTAAAATGTGTATTTATCATCTCTGAGATTGTACTGGCAATTAAGAGTTTATGTCAACAGTTTCTGGACTGGATCCAATACATATTTTATATATTATTCTTTTGTATGATTTGAAACTCCATATAAAACTCTTCCTAATGGCCTCAAGTTTCAAAGCATGAAAGTTATTTGGCTAGGTGCATCCATGACCTGAAGAATATGGCCCCTTAGTTGAAATTATTATTGAGATGATATTAATAGTACTATCTCTTTCAGCAGAAGTATTTGATAAAATTGCTATTCCCTCTGTTGAGGACAGCATATGATATGCAAGCTAATTTCTTTATTGCCTATTTTAGTAGACTTTGTGAACAAGTAAAGTTTGCTTTCTAGTGCAACCAAATTAATTCAATAAAAAATTAAAATTCGTTTATTTAATTAAAGGAAAATGAAATAATACATGTGCAATTTTACCTACAGCCATGCCTTTCTCCGTGGGAAGCTAGGGAAGTTTTCATTTTCATCAAAGGGAAAAATGTTTTTTTTCACTAGAAACTTTTTGCATAGGGGTCTACCCTTGCCATCGTCTCTACTGGCCATCTGCCCATTTCCTCTACACAATCCAGATTAGACATTTCTGTGCCTATAGCTATATAATTTTCCATGCCAAAACTGCGAGGAAGCCTTCAGAAAAATAATTAGGTAATTCTTATGTATGAGACTCAGGAATGTATTATTAAAATGTTGAGCATCTGTGGCAAGGCAGTCAAGGAGAACTTGAGGATGCTGTTTATCATTCTCCCACCATTATTTAGCTCTGAAGAACTTAGCGCACAAAAATAGAAATGTAATGAAAAACGGAAGCGAGATAACATTTTTATGCTCACGTGAGTTTTGATCAATTTTCTATTACTGACAGAGCCTCATACGGTTTATCAATGCAATCCAAGAACTTGAGATTCAGATTCCTAATTTAGTTATCTGACTGCAAATTCTTATAAAATTTTGTGAATGGTTCAGCTCCCTTAAATTCCCCTGGGACATGTTTGATAAGTAAAAGTTTTAAATGTGAGACAATGTATAATATTTCGAGTAATGAAGCATTGAAGGGATCTGCCTTATTAATTCTCTGCTGTGCTAGGTGGTTTATTTGTTCATTGGAATGATGGCAGGGCACGTGGGAGCAGTTTCTCTGAAGGACTGTGGAGTTTGAACACTCAATCTCAAGGGAAAAAATTATTAGGAGAAAAGGACCGAGAACGGGTATTTAGAACAATTTTAAAATAAATCCTGGCTAATGGGCATAACATCATAATTCTATGACCTAAATCATGATTCAGTATTAAGTCCACAAGCCAAATATAGGCCTTGTAGTTCTATTACTTGAAAGCTCTCTAGTAACTCTTCGAGGCAAGCCTGCACTTTCTAAGAATATGAATTTACAATTAAAATAGACTATCAAGGTATTTTTAAAAAATCAGACTCTGTATGACAATAACGTGGCTAATTCTGAAACCTTGGGTCAGATATCTCTTTGTACTAAAATTTCCAAGGGAGATGGAAATAGGGCAGCTACAGCAACAGAAGTTTTGTTTGTTTGTTTGTTTTGATTTTTATTTTGCTGAGATAACTTGAGTCTGACAGGAGTAATTTTTCCAATGTTAGTGTATTTTTAAGATCTTTCATACTAATATTTTCATACTCTGGATGCAATTTAGACTGAATCGCCTGTACATAATTTATAATATAACTTAGGTATCTCTCCTAATAACTTGCAACCACTGTTAAAGTTTATTTTACATTGGATTTTAAACTGCTATTTTTAATGACTTGGTGTTACCATTTTGGCTGAACTGAATTCTGTGTTTAGAAGTTAAAAGATCATTGGAAACGGCTGCGTGTAAATAGCTTAGGGTTTTTGAGAAATCGGTTTGATTCTTCTATATACATTGGGGAACAGCTGAGTCAGCAGATTGCAGAGGGGAAAAAAATTATGATTATACAATTTCTTTTCACGGCTCAATGGTGAAAAAAAATAATGCTGTTGGAAGCAAACAAAACGGAAAGAGACGTGTCTAATATAGCTAGACACAGACAAATTCACAATTCTATTTTGCTAGGCATAATACATACAGGAAAATACTTTCAGGCAGATTTATACTATCATTTTGACCTTCATAGGTCATACTTCCCAACAGTGAATGCAGGTTTTGGAGACTACACTTTTGACCTTGAAGATATAACTTGGTGTTTTATGTCTCTTAGCAAACTTATAGTGCTTCTGGTTCCTCCAGAATTTTTAATCTAAAATTAACACCATCATACAGCTAAACTGTTAAGTTCTGTAATTCTTATTTTAATTATTCAGCATAGGAGGGCAAGGAAAGAGGTTGCAGCTCCTTTAGAAATGTCTTTTCTTATTGCATAAGTCTCTTAGCTTTCTTAACGCAGGATGTCCCTCATCAGAAGCTGGGCATGAGGAAATAGCTGCATTGCACTGCAGCCTCCAGTCTCGCTGTAGCTCCCAGGCTTGGGATTCAGCTGAGCTGAACAAAAATATGCAGGCACGCTGTCCTGCTCTATAGGAAGTAATGCTTTGCTGAAAGTAACTATAATAGGGTAAGCTACTTTCTCCCGGACCGTAGCTTGTTTGATTCTATTTTATTTACATTGCTTCTCTTATTGATTAAACAGTTACTCTTACATCCTAACTTTTACTTCCTATTTCTTCCTTTCTCCTTGCTTTTCAATGAACTTTATGCCCTCCATTTTACTTGAAGGTAGCAACTGCACTAAAAAGCTAAAAACAAGCAAATCTATTGTATCAACTCACTGCTGTTGGACGTTCTTAAGCCTTTCAACTTTAATCTCTGCCCATTTTTAACTCTACTGTAATGCAATAGCATTCAAAAGCCTGGGAGCATGTTCACCAATTAACAGAAAGGGAAAGAAGTCCGTGCAGCAGGACTGAAATGAAGAAACACTAACCCAGAATCTCTCCTCCCAGTCACTTGAAATTAATGTGACTTTCATAAGAGAACCTGTTTCCTTACCTTGGATGTGAACAACTCTGTCATGATCCAGAGTGTGGTTGTCCGAGAGGTGATCAGCCCAGCAAATAGAAATCAGCACCAGGAGAAGTAGACTCTTCATCTTTATAGCCCAGAGAATCTTCTTCACTGCGAAAGCATCACATACAAAGAGGCTGGTGAGATTTGGAACCCTTTGGAGTGTTGCACTGCACAACTTCTTACCGCCTTATCATCCTAGAATGGGTCTGTAAAAATATTTAACCCAATCTCTTCAGAAAGTTACTGTAGCTGTCTTTGAGAGCTGAAGACAGCAGCTTTGCACAATTCCAGTTACTCTCGTGTAGCCAGAGTCCAAATAGTGTTTAACTCTATATTTGCAGAATTGTAAATCCAGAAAGTTAAAAGACTGTGGTTATAATCTACAGAGTTACAGCAAGTAACAAAGAGATGTGGCGAGAACATAAATAGACTCTTAAGAAAATTTTTAAGCCTCTGAATTTGGAGTATAAGTTAATAAAATAGCAATGTGATCTATCTCTATATGAATATTTATCACTTAGTCTAATGGGAAACTGAATCTAAAACCAGGGCAAATAAAGAATATTTTCATGAAACTTGACGTCATCATTCAGTTTACATGAAGCTTCCTAAGCAGGTTCTGCTTGTTCTAAACAGAAAAGAGGACAATCATAAAAAAAGAGTCCGATTAAGCAGTAGCAGCACATCTGGTACAGATTCACTCACCATCTTTAAGTACTGCTTGGGTTTATGGTGAATTGTGGAAAATTAGGAACAAACTATGATAGAGTTGTGCACGCTACCACTGCAGTCACCCCGATTGATTTTTCATTCATTGCGCCCTAAAATGCTGACACAGTAAGTTGAAGTGCCAGGTAGGGTCTCTGCAGTCAGCAGAGCTACCGCTGCGGGGAGCGTCCCTGCTGGCCTCGCGGGGTAATTAGGCAAATGCAGAGCTGACACAGACAGGGACAGCAGCTCTGGTCCCAAGGGGAAGAGACTGAAGCATCATTGTTTGCAATTTCTAGAAAGACCAACTTGATCAAAGAGAACACCACCTCCTTCCCACCCCCCACCGAAAAGTTTGTCGTTGGAAGGACCAAAAGTAGTCCTCAGCGATACAAACCTCGCAACCTTTGCAGGATTTGCCTGGTACGAATTTCAGGGTAGCTGTTCTGTTCTCACGTGAGTGGAAGCTGAAGCAAATATTAACAAGGACTTTCTTTTCCTCTCATGCACACAGCAGCCTTAACAATACTGGCTATTTTTAAAACTGAAATTGCACAGTACTGGCTTCTCACACTAATTTGTTTTTTCCAGGAAAGATTGACTCCCTGGAATACTTATTAAAGAGCTCTTGAGTCTGTTCCTGGAGGTCCTTGCGGGCAAGCCTCTGCTCCAGAGAGGAAGTCACCTGCTCACCCAAGTTCCCCAAGTCTCTTCTGGGCCTGAAACATCTTTTCCCTCTAAAAATCTGCATTTCCTTGATGCTGATGGCTTCAGCCTTTCATATTTGCTTTAAACATTTTCTTTTTCTTTATTTTTGTCACAGAAAGAAGATTGTGGATTAGCAAGCAAATTGTGAAACTTGCTTGTCCAGGCAACCAAGAGTCCTACCTTCAAAATTCTACCTGATTTACTAATCTAATTTCCAGAAGTTCACTTGCTTCTTCCTCTAAGTCTCTTTTCACGTGTTCATTTTTTGGGGAGTCGACGACCTTGGTCCATAGGATTATAGTTAACAAATATCACCTATTTTCAGCTCAGAATTGTGTTTCAGGTGAAAAAATATCATAAAGGTGACCTTTTAGACTTTGGAATATAATCGGGGTAATTATATATACAAACATAAAACAACAGGCAAACAGCACCAGAGGTCACATAAATTGGAAGGGGCTGTGTGGACATTGCGGAGAGCAGAGTATAAATTCTAACAGTCAAACAAAGGAGAACTTCTTACCCAGAGTGACCACATGAGCAACGGTTAATTTTCACATGAGTATGGCCATCTGTATGCCATTCGTAAGAGGTTGTGTACACACACACACGCACACTGTGTATCCTACCACTGCCCTCACCTTACTTTTCACTTATTTTTACCTGAAATATGTTAAAACATTTACGTATATCTTTCCTCTAATTCCATTCTACAGTATTTAAAACTATCCCAGTAAGCGTTCATTCCATATGCTAAGGCATTAACTGTCCAACAACCCATTTTGTTTTTATTTTATTATTATTTTTTTGGGACAGAGTCTCACTACGTCGCCCTCAGTCGAGTACTATGGCATCACAGCTCACAGCAACCTCAGATTCTTGGGCTTAAGCCATTCTCCAGCCTCAGCCTCCCAAGTAGGTGGGACAACAGGCGCCCGCCACAACACCCAGCTATTTTTGTTGTTGTTGTTGTTGTTGTCATTGTTGTTTAGCAGGCCAGGGCCAGGTTTCAACCCGCCAGCTCCAGTGAATGCGGCTGGTGCCCTAACCACTTAGCTACAGGTGCCGAGCCAACAACAACCCATTTTAGAATGCAAACATCATGAAAGTGTGTGTGCGTGCATGGAGGAGGAATAAGTAACAATAATGACAACCGTTTCTTTTCACTGGGTGTCTACTATTTGCCACGCACTATGCTAAGCATTTTGCATGCAATGACCCGTGCAGTCCTTACAATGACGCAAGGCAAATATTTCCATACACGGGATGCAGGTAGTTAACTTGCTGAAGGTTACACATCCAGTAAATGGTCGAACTTGGATACGCCTTCAAGCAAAAGCAATTAACTACTTTGAGTTGAACTTCTTTTTTTAGAAAGGAAACAATTTATTTGTTTTGTTGCCTTTTGAATTCGGACTCCTTAGCTAAAAACAGCTTTAATCTTTTTTTTTCTTTATTAAATCATAGCTGTGTACATTAATGCAATCATGGGGTACAATGTGCTGGTTTCATATACAAATTGAAGTATTTTCATCGAACTGGTTAACATAGCCTTCATGGCATTTTCTTAGTTATTGTGTCCAGACATTTATAGTCTACATTTGGTAAGTTTCACCTGTACCCTTCTAAGACTCACAGTAGGTAAGAAAAAGTATCCAATGCACTCCGCCCTACTATGAAACTAATTTATAGCTTTCATATGAAGGTATAACACAATTACAGCACAGGGTAATTGGTGGGAACAAGTTTAATCTTAAAGCTTTGACTTATGGTATATCTGAACATAAACATTGTTTTTTGAGACTTTCCTGTGAGAAGTCAGTCAGACGGCACTTCTTTTAACAGGATCTGCCATACTTCAGCTATAACAACACCGGCTACCATGAACCCCCCATCTTTGAAAAAGCCAGGAAGGTCCCACATCTGCAGTGACCTGTGACTAGAATGGAGAAGTGGCTCAGTGAGCACTCTGAGCACCCCACACTGGCATTAATGCATCCAGACAGGGGAGATCGGAAATCATTTTTGCTAACCCTGGCAGCACATCAAGGATCTCACCAGTAGACACAAATCTAGAAAAGGGAACTTTGGGGACATAATATTCAGGTGTCTAAGTAACGAGATGCCACACGCTGGACGGAGGCCCTTGAGGGAAAGGGCTGTGCAGGGGTCTGAGTGTTAGTCCCCCAGGGCGGAGGACAACTCGGGCAGACTAGATGGGCATGAGAGAGTCAGTCAAATCTAGGTGTGCTATCTGAATATAGTTTTGGTTTTGGATATGAGTGAAATGTAAGAAATCTGTGGGACTTTTCTACAACCACCTATCACCATCCCTGAATTAGCGAGCTTAGTTCCCCGGCAACTCGCATCCTGATGGTCTCTTCCCACAGCCTACAGGGTGTGATGATGCTGCAGCCAGTCTAAGAGGAGTTGCAGTTAGAATGTCTAAGTTCATAGTCAAAGACAGATTCTAGGAAAGTAGTTTTACAGTCCTGCTTTGGGAGGAACAGAACCACTACTTGGAAGCAAGATACTCCATCGAATGTAAAAGTCTAATAATTGGATAAAAATGCAGTGATACTACTACTGTCTAGTACCAAACTGTCCAGTTGCTATTCCTTAAACACCTACTATGCTAAAATTACTCTACTAGGTAATGAGGCAATAAAACCAAGGGAAAGGCGTGCATGCTGTTTTCTGCACCTTGAGTGCTGACACTGCACAGTAAGTATATGCATATATATACATTTTTTTTTTCAATTATTGAGACAGAGTCTCACTTTATCACCTTCGGTAGAGTGCTGTGGCATAATAGCTCACAGCAACCTCTAACTTTGGGCTCAAGCGATTCTCTTGCCTTAGCCACCCTAGTAGCTGAGACTACAGGTGCCCGCCACAACGCCTGGCTATTTTTGTTTGTTTGTTTAGCAGGCCTGGGCTGGGTTAGAACCCACCAGCCCCACGGGCATGTGGCTGACGCCCTAACCCATAAGCTATGGGTGCCCCTCCTTTTTTCTTTTTTATTTTTTGATCCACACAATTTAAGTGTGCTGTGGAAGTTTAACACTAGGTTCAAGTGTGCCATGAGATAAAAAAGTTAAAAAACCCTGGCTAAGATAAAGCAGACTGTTTACATTTTAAAAGTTTACAGGGGTAAGAGAGAGTCAAAAATTACTTTCTGCCTCCATTGAGGATATAATGAAATAAACCAGACTTCAATTTTATAGCATTTGACATTCGGCTTAAAAATTATGGAAATCATTACGATGGTTTCTAGAAATTGAAATGAAGAAATACAAGAGAGATTGGGCCAGTGCCTGTGGCCCAGTGAGTAGGGCACGGGCCCCATTTACCGAGGGTGGTGGGTTCCAACTCAGCCCCGGGAAAACTGCAACAAAAAAAATTGCCAAACGTTGTGGTGGGCGCTATAGTCCTGGCTATTAGGGAGGCTGAGGCAAGAGAATCACCTAAGCCCAAGAGATGGAGGTTGCTGTGAGCTATGATGCCACGGCACTCTACTGAGGGCAACAAAGTGAGACTCTGTCTCTAAAAAAAAAAAGTAAAAGAGAGACTGTTAAAGTGTGTTTTCATCAGTTAAATTAATTCAATTAAAAATAGTTCTTTTTTTCTTTTTTACCTTCTTGCTATTAGATTGGCCTTTATTTCCTTGACTTAGAAATGCTACACTTTTCAAATGGCAGATTTTAAAATATTCTTAGCAAAATAAAATTAAATGGCATCCACATGCTGGTTCCTTATCTTTTTTTTTTGCTGACAGCTGATTCTACTTTTGCTTCTGGCATTACAGAGATTGAAATTCAGAAGTCAGACCACTGGCCTCAATGATGGCTAATCCACTCATACTAGTGAGGCATATGAATTGTTAAGTGTATGGAGGAACAATTGCTAACATTACTAGGTAATAATAATTATTTTTCCTAAGCCCCAAGGCATACTGCACATAACGAGGCAGAATGCAGAATGGCTTGGAGTATACCTAAGGCTCAAAAAAGAAAGTGACTGAAAAAAAAATTCTTAACTCTACGGTAATATCTTCCCTCTGTGCAGAAGCTATAAACTTCAAGGTGAAGATAGTCTTTTTCTTGTCATATTGCAAAGTTCTATGAAAGTACAAGCTATTGAAGCAGCTACGAAAGGCTTCCTAACAGCCTGGACCTTCTGCTCATGGTGACCCTCCAGTCTGGCCATTGGCAGTCTATTGCTTCTTACCATTGACATGATGCTTTGGCAACCTGAGAAACTCGAAAAAGTCATGGACTTGAAGGAAGAAAATGTGAGTTCTAGTCTGGGTCCTATAACATTTGTTTCAATTTCTTCAATTACAATAGAAGACATACGACAACTTCTCCCTGGTTTAAAACTGTTTCTGAAAAAGTATAAAAACTATGAAGACTAAAGTATTGTTATCAAATTGGCATCAGACTTGACTGATTATTATGGGCAAATGTAAGAAAAACAGCAAACCAAAGATATCTCCACCTCAAAGATAGATGAATCCTCTTTTAAGTCCACTATTTAAAATGAGTTCAGGAATCAAATCCCAGCAGTGGCAGAACCCGGAGACTTGTTACAAATGCAAATTCTTGATCCCCAACCCAGATACATAGAATCAGAACTCTGAGCCTAGCTACCTGTTTAAAAAGATGTGTGCCCAAATTTGAGACCCACTATTTTAAGCTCTTGAGATTACCAGATATTCTTCATCTGTGTGGAGATCAGAGCTTCTGAGATTTCTCGTTCCTGGAAATAATGCTGTGTTTCTGCTCCTTTTTCCTTTCTCTACCTTTTACATGTGTTTGTTTGTTTTTGATAAAAATGCTAATTTATAACACTGGAAAAGAATGCATACAACATAGTGGTTATTTTCTCACGACAGCAGGCAGATAGATGGGTATTTTCTTCTCATTTTACAAACTCTTTGTATTATGGCTATGTTTTAAAAACTTAAGGCATGGGCGGCACCTGTAACTTATGGCTCAGCGAGTAGTGCACCGGCCCCATATACCGAGGGTGGTGGGTTCAAACCCGGCCCAGCCGAACTGCATCAAAAATTAGCTGTGGCAGGCACCTGTAGTCCTAGCTACTCAGGAGACTGAGGCAAGAGAATCGCCTAAGCCCAAGAGCTGGAGGTTGCTGTGAGCTGTGACTCCACAGCACTCTACCGAGGGTGATAGAGTGAGACTCTGTCTCTACAAAAAACAAACAAACAAACAAAAAAACAAAACTTAAGGCAAAAATGTATAATCAGTTGGAAAAGTTTTTCATCCAAAAATGGTTAACAACTAAAAAAAATAGATTTGTTATTAAAGTAGATTGCTGGAGAGGGGAGGATAATTTGCTATGGTTTAGTTTCTGTGAGTTCAGGACAACTGCCAATTTACTGAAAAAGTTTCAGAAACTTTCCAAGACTGGCTCTGGACTTGGGACGCTGTCAGCAGGTCTGACAATGCAGTCCCCTTAAAGCATCACTATGGGCTCCTTGTTCCTCCCTGCAGCCAACATGGTTGCCTTTATAGCCTGACTATCGAAGGGTAGAAAGGGTTAGGAATTGAGTACAAAACAGGAAGAAGGTGTAAGGGTATACTAAGAGAAAAAATAAAGAAGAAGAAAAAGCTCACTCAAAAATAACAGAAAGGTAGGCTGGGAATGGTGTCTCACACCTGTAATCCTACCACTTTGGGAAGCAGACGTGGGATTGCTTGAGGCCAGGAGTTCGAGATCAGCCTAAGCAAAGAGCAAGACCTCTAATCTACTAAAGTACAAAATATAGAAAAATCATCTGGGTGTGGTGGTGTGTGCCCATAGTTCCAGATACTTGGAAGGCAGAGGCAGGGGGATTGCTTGAGCCCAGGAGTTTGAGGTTGCTGTGAGCTGTGATCATGCCACTGCACTCTAGCACTGGACAGAGAGCAAGACCCTATCTCAAAAAAAAAAAAAAAAAGGCAAAAAGGAAAGACCAAAAGAATAAATGGTGAACATTTGGTACACAGTCTCTAAGGTTCAAGAAATAAAATGCCTCAGCAAAATGAATACTGAATTACAATTCCCAGACCCAAGAACCTTTTAGCATGGCTTCTCTGAGAACAAGATGAGGTACACAGTTTAGCAGGTGGTTTTCTTGCGGGGGGTTGGCCCGTATGGAGGGAGGAGAAAGGTCCGGTGGTAGATAGAGACATGAGCAAGGCATCTGTGGCATTCCGAATTCTTTGTATGACCACCACGTTCCAACACAGTTGAGCAATGCAAGCACGCATGTTTCAACTTAACATTGACTAGGCTCCTCAGTGCCTGCAGGTATTGCTAACGGAGGATCCAAGCCGCACCTTAGTCACTTATATAGAATCTTAGCTTTAGAGCAAATCATTTTAAAATGACCACTTTATTGAGTATCACTTAGTTGTGAATGTTTCCACAATTTACTTGTGGTTTCCTTCCTAATTAAAGATCTCAGAAATCTCAGTGAACCATGGATTTGAGCCATGGAAATAAAACATGGGAGGTTGAACCTCAGATCCTCTTGAAACCTACATTTTAAAATTTATGAACCACTTCACTTTCTTTTCTTCCCTCATTATTTGAAATCAGCCTGTTTTCATCCTGTTTTCTCCCCTTCCTAAATGTTCCATCATCTTTCTACCCCTATCCATCTTGTTTCACTTTTTACTTGTTTTACTTTTATGTTTCTATCCTGATTCATCACAACCAAATCTTTCCCATCCACTCTTAATGTCATTTCTTTTCTTCTCTTTTCTCTGCATTTTGTCTTTTTTTTTAATCATTTGATATTTAACATGGTCATAGCATTATCATCTGAACCAGGGCACATAGTAACAGAACTATTTTTAACTCTATGAGGGGGACAGTAACATGTAAGGTGGGATCATCCTGAGGAGATGGGGAGGTATGGGCTGGGTGTACAAAGGAAAGGCAGGCCCACGGCAATGACTCGCTCCTGTGCTCCCAGCACTTGGCGCGGGGGAGGTGGAGTCTGAGACTAGCCTGGGGAACATAGTAAAACCCTTGTCTCCACAAAAAATTACAAAACTTTAGCCAGGTATAGTGGCCTGTGACTATAGTCCCAGCTACTCAGGAGGCTGAGGCGGGAGGATCACTTGAGCCCAGGAGCTGGAGGTTGCCGTGAACTATGACCCTGCCACTGCTCTGCAGCCTGGGACATGGAGAGAGACCCTGTTTCAAAAGAGAAAAAGAATAATGAAGGACAGAAACTTTAGTTTCATTCCTTCCTCTAGTTGTGTTCCCTTGGAATAAGTCATTCAGTGTCATCAGGGTTGTATTTTTTTATCCATCAATTGACATAGTTGATATCAGATGCCAAAACTTTATGTTAATTTTGCTGTGTTTGATTTTTCCTTCGTGAGGATGTGAGACCTTCCATTCTATTTGTATTGCATTTTAAGACTGTCCCCATCATTACATAAATTCATGGATTTTTATATTATCTATTTATTTTTTTGAGACAAAGTATCACTCTGTGGCCCTGGGGTTGACTTCCATGGCATCCTCATAGCTCACAGCAATCTCAAACTCCTAGGCTCATCTGATCCTCCTGCCTCAGCCTCCCAAGTAGCTGGGACTACTGGAGCCCACCACAACACCTGGCTTGTTTTTCTATTTTTAGTAGAGACAAGGTTTCACTCTTGCTCAGACTGGATTCAAACTCCTGAGTTCCAGCAACTCTCCTGCCTTGGGAGAGAGTCCCGAGTGCTAGGACTACAGGTGTGAGCCGCCATGCCTGGCTAAGTTCATAGATGTTTAGAGGTGTGGTATCAATAATGTGTGTTTAGTAGCCATTCAGTCTGCTTCCTTTGTGGCTGGTGGTCCTGCATGACCTCTCAGCAGCCCTTCACATCACCAAAGTACATCTGCTCAAGCTACAGGGTGACCCATTTCAACCCACGTGGGACCATCCTTGAGACAGGGGTTCAGCTTCTCCAAAGCCAGGTTTTGGATGGGTTCTGCAGTGGTTTTGTTTGTGTATTGATTTTTCTAAAATAAAGATAAAAAGCATATCTAAATAAAGGCTCAGATTGCACTTAGTGCTCATAGTCTTCAAGTTTACAGCCTTCAATGGGACATTCCGGGCCTGTGGGGAGAGCACGCATGCAGACACATGTCTGAGTTCTGGTAAGTGCGGGGACGCTGTGTTCTTGTTTCTGAATAACTGAATGAAGCACGTGGGGCATCGTTCTGATGCCCAGGGTATGAGCTATGTGAAACCCTAAACTTTTTCTAAATTGATTCTTAAAAGTTTCTAACATTTTCCTGAAGGTTTATTTGCCTGTAATTCCTTCAGTTGGAATTTTATTCTCTAGGCCAATTCACACAGAGGTTGGAGATGGGATTTACAGATACAATACAGACAGTATTATATATGTATTTTACATATTATTTGACTGATTTTTCTACCATGAAAGGAGTTGGGAGAGGTACCTATGCCTCTCCTGGTTTGTAGGGTATCCCCTTCAAGCAGGGATCTTTATAAAAGGGTGGGATAATAGCAGCAGGCAGGTTGCTACTAAGACCCAAACATATTACAGATCATAGGAAGAAAAGACTATAAATCGTAACCAAATTAAAAACGGCTTTTTTGTCACTGTGTGTTCTTAGTGCCTTTTGCGCGTGGAGCCACATCACGAGGTGGGATGCGATGTGTACACAGAAACACCAGCTCATTATGACAGCGGCTACTTAAAATGTCTTTTTCCCCCAAGCCTTTTATGTGGGCAGTCAACAAGACTCTTCTTGCAGATCACACAGGAAATTCCAGATTTGTTCTCCATATGCTCCAATATTCTAGGTCTAACTCAAAGACAATTCATAATCTGTTGGAGGGAAAAAATGGCTTAAAGGGCAAAAAATTATGTTCTCAAAGCCTTGGGGTGTCAAAAGTTGCTGCGGTGCTGTTAGCATGATTCTGGGAGTGCAGGTGTTTTCACGATCCCACTTAATATTTTTTGATGTATATGAGATGTTGAGGTTTCCAGAGAGGCACGTATTTCATAATTAATAGTCGGTTTCTGTAGTGGGTCTTTGTTAGTAGAGGAAATCAATAATTACATGCTAAGCAGTACATGTTGATGACGACAGTGACGTAAAAAGGGCATAAGGCTGGGTATGGTGGCTCGCACCTGTAATACTGGCACTTTAGGAGGGCGAGAGGGGAGGACTGCCTGTGGCCAGGAGTTTGAGACCAGCCTGAGCAAGAGCAAGACTCTGTCTCTACAGAAAACAGAAAAAAGTAGCCAGACCTGGTGACAGGCACCTGTAGTCCCAGCTACTTGGGAGGCTGAGGCAGAAGCATCACTCGAGCATAGGAGTTTGAGTTTGCTGGGAGTTGTGATGACACCACTGCCACTGCACTTCAGTCAGGGTGACAGAGTGAAATTCTGTCTCAAACAAGCAAACAAAGAAATGAACCTCTTATCCTCACCTTTGTTTATCTCTGGGAAACGTACCATATTTTTTTCTGGCCTAAAATCGTAATTTTACCAGAGAGTATTAAAAACTAGACCAGAACCAATATAAATATTACATTATGAGGCCATTGAAAAATGCCTCCCTCATAGGCTGCAGAAGAAAACATTTATATTCTATTATTACACATAAAGAAAATCATCAAAAATCAAATCACCTCCTGAACACTTCTCAAAAGATGACCAAATCTGTCAGAATACAAATTAGCATTGTGGCCACTTCCCAGACCAATTCATACTTTGTGGTTTGATACACTTAATGCTGCCATGATATGTGGGCATTGTAATAAATACTCTTTAAAGGGTATACTCTTGTGGCACCCTTATACAGGAAAGACATCATTTTATACATTCACTCATTCTTGTGTCTATGATCAAAAGCCTCAGCAGCATCATTAACAACAAAACATTTTATATTATTAAGTGACATAAAATTAGACCTGAAAATATTTTTTCTTAATGTGAAAAATAGAATGACTCATTTTTATTATCAGGAATAATGAATAATACTTAAACACTTATAAGACATTTGGCACTAGAGTAACAACATTATAAAGGCAGATATGATGTATTCCCCAGTGAAACGCAATTTAAATAGGACTTTAACAGAAGCATATTAAAAAGATCAGAAGGCCCCTTTTAACCAACAAGGTACATTTTTTTCTGAAACATTCTAAAGCAGCGGTTCTCAACCTATGGGTTGAGACCCATAGGAACTGTATTAAAGGGTTGTGGCATGAGGAAGGTTAAGAACCACTGTTCTAAAGGAATGTTCTGGAAATATTAATAGCTTAAATTGCTATCTGATTGTTTCCTATCAAACACAAATCCAAAAATGGACAAAAGCAAATAATATAAAACTATTTCCATTTTAAAACAGTTTTTAAGATCATTTTAAAAACATGGAAATAATTTTCTCAAATTATCTTGTGTAAATATGACTAAAACAGAGGTCTCAGGACTGCTTTCCAGTGTAACATACATAAAAATGAGTTTAGAAACCAGCTCATATGCATACAACTAAATGAATGCAAACCTGTCAGTTACAGGTTTTATAATTTAAAACTAAAAATTTTTAAATTACAATTTTTATAAGTAGGGTTTATGGGGTAGAAAATCAAAAATAACATCGCTTTCCACTAACTCACTTTCGATAGTGTTTCTAATCACTCTAGTAAAACCACCAATATTTTAGATTCCATTCATTTAAAAATTTTAGCAACTCTTTCAAAGTTCAAAATTCCAGCAGCTGTCAGTTAAACATTACATTAACACCAGATCTAAAAATACAACCACAAATCATCTACAAGGCAGCTTTGCTGCCATCACAGATGGGACTGCAACAAGTTTTCTATGTGTTTCAGAACCCAAGGCTAAGCTCACCACTGCATGTACAGTAGTTCACAAAGGACAAGAATTCCGCAAATCACATATACAGGAGACCCTCCATAGCTGACCACCTCCCTACATTTAACCTCCTTCAGTTGACCTAATTTTCATAGACTGGACACACACCACAGGTACCCAATGGAAGTTCCTTAGGTTGACCTCCCTCACGTTGACCATTTCGTTACAGTTCCGTGGGTGGTCAACCTACAGAGGTTCTACTGTATTTAAATGGCTACCAGCCTCTGAGGAGGTGTAGAAAGATTCTTTTATCTTTGTATATCTCAATGCCCAGTACATAGATGCTGAAGAGATGGTTGTTATTGAAGGAGACTTTGTTGTCTAATCAACAATTACTAGATTTCTAAAATGTAAACTTCTCATTATTCTTAAAACTCAGGTTTTATTTTCCTTTATTTGCATAAAGACCATATACTACACTAGAGAATATAATTTCTGGTGTTCTGATTCACATCCTTATATAATTTATGTAATTTTTTAAGGATAAATTTCTAGAAGCAGAATTGACGGGTCAAACCTAACAACATACTGTTAAAATGGCTATTATATTAATATGTGCTGACACGATTACCTCCACCACTGTGGAGGCACCTTATTTCCACACCTGGCAACAGCATGTATTGCCATTATTCTAATACTGTTCTAATATTGTTCATTATAATAGGCAGAATGATTTTATAGCTTGAGTCTGGATTTCTTTGTTTATTATCAAGGTTGGACTACTTGGCATTATTCTATGTAGTTTGTCAATCATCATCCTTAGCCTAATTTTCTATTTGAATGTTAATTTTTCTTATTTTTAAGAGGTTTTTATATTTTAGGCTGTTATTTTATTTATTTGAATAATTTCCCCAGTTTGTTGCTTTTTGACTTTATTGTAACCTAGAAATTATAACTCTGGACTGCTACATGCTTGCAAGACATATTTAAAAAGCGTAATGTTGCTGAAAATTGGAAAAAAAATGTTCAAGAAATCCTTTTTAGATAAAAAGATTTGAAATTTGTCCATTATGATTTCTTTATACAATTAAGAGTTCCATAATCACTGATTTTTTGAAGTCTCATAATAAAAACAAAATAAATCTTTTTTTTTTTTTTTTTAGCTGCAGAAACTTCTTTCTCCTCTCCACTTGATATAGTCCTAATCTCTTCTAGGAATCACCTTTAAGATATCTTCCAAGACCCTGAAGCAGATTTAATGGTGGTTCACATCAAAACATGATCTCTTCACAATGCTGGGCAGTGCCCGGAGGCACACTCACTACACGGCTGGAATAAGAGGAGGACTCTCCAACAGGCCGTGAGAACAGGCCCCTGGAGCTGTGCAAAGCACCAGCCTCGGCAGGAAGCTAACCCAGCTTGGGCAAGGGAGAGGAATCATTTCACAAAGATGATTGCTCAGCTGGGCCTGGAAGACGAATAAGAGATGGAGAAGAAAGGAAGGGAATGTCACCTGCAAAGGAGATGGGCTGTGAGGGAGCCTGGCTGGCCTGTGTGACCACACGGAGCTCAGTGTGACTGCAAAGCAGATTGATCAGAGTGGCCGGAGGTGAGGCTGGACAGGCAGTCGGGGGGTCAGGGAGGCCCTGCACATGGAGCCAATGTGAACCCTTCCTGAGGCTGGCAGGTGTTCTAAACGCCACGACCACCGCCGGTTACTTCCCTTACCTTCACATCTCTCTTCAGACGTTCAAATACAACTGTTAGAGCCAGTGCAAAGAGGTATCCTCTCAATCATGACGCGTATACCCTGTTAACTAGAGAAGGTGCACATACACAACACTTTGAAAAGATTTCCAATTTCTGGCAGAAGTAAAATACAAGGATTTCAAAACATAAGGGGTTTAGTTATTGAACTTGCACTCATTCTTTAGTAAGGCCAGATTATCATAGCCATTGTGATAAATTCAATGATTAGTGTCATCAAGGAACACGTAAAAAATTTAACACATTTTCATTGTGTTATAGCAAATGATTGTCAAGGTACAAACTTTAAAGTGGTACCAAGAATATTTTAGGGGATTCAGTAGCAGAATCCAGGTTATCACCCCAGCATGTATAATTATTAGAGTCCAAGCTCCAGGAGGGTAGAAAATGTGTTCACCACTATGTCCTCTGGCACACATAGAAGCTCAGGGTGGCTCTGCTAGTCACCGAGCACTGCAGGACAAAGGGCAGCCCCCAGCATTGTATAGTGCACAACCTGCACAACCATACCTGGTAGCCTTCTAGACATGCACACACACTCAACTTACCTATTGAATAAATCAAAACATTTCATACCAATATGAAAAACAATCATATAATAAACTGTTAAGGAAGGATCAAAAACTGCTTGACTCAAGGCTAATATTACAAAAGTGTAAACTCCCTGAGAGCAGGGACCATATTTTATTAGCCTTTATACTCCTGGTTGGATGGGTCTTTATAATCCTGAGTTGCCAGCGAGTACTCAGCAAATGAATAAAAGTGTTTGGCATCTTTGTAGTTCTAAATGCAGCCAGATGTGGGGGGTGAACTAGAGTTAACTGGAGGTAATTAAAGTAGTTCCCATAGTAACTCAATTGCTGCATCACTTGTGCTGACTGGTATGACCCTTTCTGGCCTGTGGGTGCCTTAACCTGAACCTGCCACAGGCAAATCTTCCACGTTTTGTTGCTTATTTAAAGAGAATAATCTACTGTGGTAGGAAAGAACCATTTTTGGCCAAGAGAGTATCATCACCTACACTTCCCTGCAAGTGTTTTCACACAAATTCTTGTGGAGTACATAATGCCTGTGCTATTACAGTATTTACACAGGCTCCTGCTGCTGACTGCCTCTCTCCTCCGCCTCCCTTGCGGACCCCCAGCCCATTAGGTTGACAGAATATTCTCACACTGATAGAAAATAAACACAGTTCGAGCCATCTGCGTCCTAGCGCAAGTAGGACTGATTTTTCAGCAGCATTCCCTACGGCAATTCTCTACCCCGGTATACTTGAGGCTGTTTGAAGTTGTACGGCTACCAATGACAGAGTCAGAACAAAAATTGGGAATATAAAATGTAGCCAAAAAAAAGGAAAGGGCAAGAATCGAGGCCAACCTTTCTCACTTCCCCATACCTGCTAATTTAAAATTTGCTCAAGGACAATGCTCTTTGACCCACTCATTGCATAATTAGCTGACCTCCCTCTTAAAAAGGGTAAGTTATGACAGGTGAAACAAAGAAACAGGCGAACAGCTATTGCTAGTGGTGAAAAGGCAGAAGGGGGAACAAGACCAGGCTGTCAAATATAATCACTTCTAGGGGGACCTTCTGAACCCTGCTTGTCCTTTCTTGCCAGGTTTATAGAAACCTCCTTAGGCTGAGCTAAGAGACAAAGACAGTGAAGTCCACCGCAGACGGTGATTCTTATCTGAGTTGTCAATAGTAATAACAATAAAGTATGAAGGCTCAATGTTGTTGGCCTCCAGATGGTACATTCTAGCAAGGAACTGATTCAGAGGCAACCACACCACCTCTTCATTCTGCTAATGCTGAAAGGTACGACGGTACTTTGTAATGCTACAAAGGTACTACGCAGGGGCACACGGCCTCCCCGCTTCACTGCACGCCCCTCCCCACCCTGCCTGGACCTTGCTGACACACAGTAGGTGAATTCAGGAAAGCTCCCTGAAACTGCACCGTGGGGGGCCAGGGGGTGGATGTCCACAGTAAAAGCAGGTGGGTACAAAGTGACAGGAAACAAAAGAAGGTCATTTAAATTTCAAGGAGTTTAAGAGCATGCTGACTTTTATTTCCACTCCATCTGGAAGGGTGTGTTGTCTCATTCCTGAATTTCAAGGGAAGAATTTTAGTCTGTAAAAATGCCATTGCTACAAATAAACAAAAAAAGAAGCTAAAAGGTAAAGCAGACTGAAGTAATGGTGACAGGTGTTTTGAAATTTAGAAAAAAATTCTGAACTACGGGCAATGAAACTGGTATAAAAAGAGCACTGGTTGATTATAAAGCAAAAACCAAAAAATCCATGAGGAACAAAGGAGAGAAAATGATCTCATCTGAATCATTAGAGGCAATACTGGTGTAGTCAAAATCAATTTAACGAAATCGCCCCAAATGCAAATATTCTCTCAGTATGCAGTGACAGCCTAAGGACACATCTGCCCTTCCTCTCATAGAGGAGAATAATGCAGCCCTTGGTTAAAAACCTCTTGACCACAATTTGCATTCTCTAGTGATAGTTTAGGAAGGTCTTTTCAAAACAACCCTCTCAGCAAGAACATAAATTTCTGTTCAGCAGTATGCATAAACAGAATAAATAGCTACTTGCTGGGATCATATTCAAAGCATTCATTCAATAGTATTTTAGAGGCAAGTACATAAAATATAATCCATGTCCCCAAATATCTCTCACCATTATGGGATCTCAATGGGTTGCATTTGGTGCCATACTAATGTGATTGGCCACTCCACTTTGCTAAGTAGAATGCAAATCCTTTGATCAGAACAGTGTTCACATTGTATTATTTCCACCATATAGGCTGGAAAAATATCCTCATGATTAGTTGGCAAATTATATCTGTCAGTTTTAATGTTTTAACACATCATGTATATGTATATGTATGAAATACATATGTATATATATGAATGAAATTTTATAAAGAAAGCATCAGGAGGATTGATTGCCTCTTTAAGTTCTGCTTTTTTGTTTAAATTCTGGAAATGCATTTATAAAGAACATTCCCAGTTATTGCTCTTCTATTGAAACACCAAAAGGCTGTTTTTCACCCCCTTGGTTTTTGTAAGGTACACACATTACATAGGCAAGAGTTTCTAAGTCACGAAATAGGCCAAGTGGGACAAAGTGAATTTGATTTCGTATCCACCAATTCCTTCTTCTCTCCGTTTCTTTCTTCTCTCTCTCTTTAGCACACTGGTATCTGGAACATTCCAGCTGCTCATGCGTCTACACTAAAAGATCTCTCCTCCAAGCTGCTGTCCTTACCCAAGTGTTAGCTCCTTCATGATTTCCTCCCATCAAAACCAACGCTTCTTTTATCTTCAGTCTTCTAGTAACTCTTACTTCTCTAATAATGACTTTGATTTAAAGATTTCTCTTCCACAGTTACCATTGAAGGCAATGGGAGAACCATTCTGTGTAAGGAATCAGTCCAGGGATCACTAACCCAAGTCACCCACTGGGCTGCCTCCTGTGGGGCACCAGGCTACACGCACCGGGCCCTGAGCAGCAGCACAGCTCCTGCCGGTGTCTATTTTTTTTTTTTTTTTTTTGAGACAGAGCCTCAAGCTGTCAACCTGAATAGAGTGCTGTGGCATCACAGTTCACAGCAACCTCCAATTCCTGGGCTCAAGCAAGTCTCTTGCCTCTGCCTCCCAAATAGCTGGGACTACAGGCATCCGACACAATGCCCAGCCATTTTTTTTTGGTTGCAGCCCTTGTTTGGCGGGCCCGGGCTGGATTCGAACCTGCCAGCCCAGGTGTACGTGGCTGGCGCTTTAGCCCATTGAGCCACAGGCGCCAAGCCCCAGTCTCTATTTAATTCTCTGCACAAGTTGGACTTTTCAGTATCCACAATGGATCTGGCATGAGGGCGTGAGCTCTCTGGCACAGTCCAAGAAGTCCTCATTCTCAATCGTAAAATGAAGTTGCTTCAAAATACTGGCATGATTGCCAAACCAAATTCTCTCCCATAATTACACGCACATGAAAAGCAAACGGATGTTGACCCCTTTTGTAGGCATTCACGATTTTGGAAAATTTCCTGCGCTAGGATTTGCCAAATGCGGATTCAAATCTGTTTTCTTTTCCCCACTTTGGAGAATGGTATTTGAGGAAAGCTTTTTTGAATGGGAGACATTAATATGCATTGAGGAGAGAGAAGGCAATAACACTAGAAAATAATACATTTAGGACAATGGGGGACAGAAAAAGAAAACTTCTCTCCTCCTCTGCTTATGTACAGTACAAAATAGCCACTAATAATTCCTCTAAAAACTCGTCAACAAAGAAAACTAAACTGAAGGCCATGATAACACTCATTTGCCAACAATGCTGTTTTCACCCATATCTGATGTAGCTGAGCAGTGCCACGGGGAACTTAAATTCCGTGTTTAGGTTTAAGTACAATTTTCATTTATTTTTTGTTTTGTTTTGTTTTGTTTTGTTTTGTTTAGCAGCTCCTGGCCGGGTTTGAACCCAGTTCCCTGGGTGCAGGTGGCCAGTACTCTAACCTTAGAGCTACAGGCGCCCAACCTAAGTACAATTTTTAGTATGGGCATTGTATTTACAGTAAAAACAAAACAAAACAAAAAAAAAAACAAATGCCATTTAGAATGAACTTGCCTGGATAATTTGCAAAGTCCACTATGGGCATGTAGTCTACTTTATGTAAATCTCCTCAGCCCCCCAGGCCAACCAGTCCCAATTATTAGGCTCATATTTGTAGGAGCTTTTCTAATTAATTTGACTATCATTTTTTTCTGGAAGAGTGAGGGTCAGTGGATTTAGCTAAAACCAAAATTGAACATTCTGAGCACCGAAGTGGTGACTGTTTACATGGCTGTTGTAGCAATAAAAATCACAGTTACGGGCATTTGATTAATGAAGCTTACTAACATCGCCAGCTTGCCCTACGCGTCCCTGGTGTGTATAGTTGCCTAAATGGACACTTTCAGGGCAATAAAAGGGCTCATAACTGACTATATATTTTCACTGCTCAGACAAAAAAGAGTAAAAGGTGAAAAGGAGTCTCTGGAAGGTTTTGCCCACAAAACCAACTTTAGTACTTTGCCCAGGGCAAGCTTCCATGGATGGAGTCCGCAGAGATCACAGAGGACTGATGTCAGTCCTGAAAGTGAGGGCTGAAGACTGCAAGTGTGCAGACTAGCTCAAGTCATGGCCAATTTTCTCAAAAATGGAGAGACTTTTAGGTAATAGGTATCCACTGCTTACAATACAGAAATTAGCATATGTGCACACACCTATTTACATATAAAAGTAAACAAATCAGGTAGTTTGAGCATTATGTGTACACACACACACACCCTAAATAAATAAACTTGGCTAATTCTAAGCCTAAATACATACTTTCAATCCCCTCCCCTCATTTACATAAAATGTTTCCCTCTTAAAGCCAGAGTAGGAAATTGTAAATGAACAAACAAAAAATAGTAAATTGCTATTCATTCTTTCTAAGCTTCAAAATTAAAGAGCAAAAGTTGTTTTACATTTGCAGTATTGTTAGTGCACGACTCTCCTCAAAGGCTATTTTTTGAAAGACCACCCAGAAGTTGCAACTAATTGAGGAAGCAATCTTCAGCTTACTTAAATAGAAAGGCTGCATGGGGCCCATTCCTGGCATCAGCACTCTGTATAATGTAAAGGATGATCTTAAATTTGAAAATACTTTGGACTTCTCTTTTTTTCCCTTAAAACAACCAAAGCAAAAAATTATAAAGAATGTCTGATACCTTTTAAAGACTAATTGTTTTATAATCTGGGGTTTGGAAACTTCCAGAAAAAAAAAATAAGCCACCCAAGGAGATCATAAAAGCCAAAGTTACAGATGTAGAAACAGGTTTTCAGTAGTGTGATGAATTCCTGAGTTTAGAGAAAGTGTAAGATGTTATTCAAAGTGGGGCATTTAAGGCAAGGAATTCTCATTAGCTATTTGGTCATTGAAGAAACTTCTGTAAAAGGGGACCAAAAGGTTTTATGAAAAAACCTTTGAGAAATCCTTTGGAATCTAGAATAAGTAAAATGTGGACTAATTTCTTTACAGCCAATATTAATGCTATTTTGCAGATTTTGCTGTAATATTTTGGAGTTTATCAATGTGGGCTTTATATACGTAAAGAGTCAAACATCTTTCTATCCAAATCAGGTCTTTCCATTTTTTTCCTCCTAGATTTTCTTCTCCTTAGGGAAAAGTGTCTGATATAATGTGGACGTTGATAAAGAAATTTAAAAGTATTTATATAACTATTTATTAGATAGTCAGACATGTTGTTATGATATGAGAAGTTAAGTCCTTTAATACTGTCCTGTTTTTTTTAAATAAATTACTTTTTTATTATCACACGTTTTATATGTATGCATGTATTTAGAAGAAGAAGAAAATGAAGGAAAGCAAAAATTTAAAACCATCCAGGACTTCTGCTTCTGATCCAGATGGAGTAAGGAGGCAGGATCTACCCTGCTATCTAAAACAAATGAAAAAGAAAATGAACAAAATGCAGGAAAAAAATAGCACTCAAGATATTGGACATCTGACAAAAAACAGCAATTTCTGATTAACAAGGAACAAGTGAAGAGAGCCTTAGAATTGTCCCAGTTTACTTCCTAAAGAAAGTTAGATAATATGAAAAAATTCCATACAGTGCAGGGAGAAGGAACCTACCCAGAGCTTATTGGTCAACTTGAGTTGAGGAGATGAAGCCAAGAGTTTTGGAAATCCAAGGCTGCTAGATATGAGAAGGAAGAATGATGTAGAGGACAGGAGATAGTGGCACAAGGAGAGAACATCAGGTATTTAGAGAGTTTTCCCCTAGAATATTCAGTTAAGAAGGGGTCATTACATGTGTGTGGGATTCTATCTAAGATCAAGAAAAGAAACATCCTAAAGGCTACATCCCCACACAGTACTGGCAACAGTACCTGTTTCTAACAGGCAGAATGAAAAGTCTCATAAGTCTTGGGGAACTGGTTAAGAATCTCAAGAAGAATCTTTACTCAATGGTAGAGGGGAAGTAATTCTAAACTAAATGTAGCTCTAGTACCAGACAGACTTTGAAATAATGACATGAGATAATCAAACTATTTCTTAGATTTAACCATATCTCTGAGCAATGTATAGTAAGATATATAAAAAAGTTATTGTATACAGCCTTAAATAAGGTAAAATTCAAAATTTATGATATCCCAAAGAAAGTTACAAGCCATACAAAGAAGCAGGACAATATAGGGGAAAAAAAAGGTAAAAAAATTAGTCAATGGACTGACCCCAAAATCATATAGATGATAGAAATAGTAGAGACCATTAAAATGCTATTATATCTATATTCCAAATGTTAAAGATGTTAGAAGAATTATAAAACATGTTAAATAGAGGCATGAAAAGACATTTACAAAAGACCTGTATAAAATATTTAGAGATGAAAATGACAATGTCTGAGATGAAACATCTTCTCAATGAGATTAATAACAGTTTAAACAATTCAGAATAAAAGATCAGTGAAGTTGAAGATGTTGCAATCAAAAATGCCAAAAATAAAAGAGACAAAAAAGACTGAAAAATGAAAAGTAAAAGGGCATCATTGAACTCTGGGACAACTTACTTAGCCAAAGGAATATATAATTAGAAACTGCAAAGGAAAGAGGAGGAGAGCAGAAAAAATATTGAAGACGTATAACTGAAAATTTTCAAATTTGATGAAAACTATAAATTTATAGATCCTAAAAAGCTTAGCAAGTCCTAAGTACTAGAAACATAAAATTTAACCAAGACACATAATTATGAAATTGTTTAAAGTCAGTACTAAAGAAAAAATCTCAAAGAAAAACAGATGTTAAAAAATGTTATTGATGGAAGAATAAAAGTAAAGGCAGATTTCTTGTCTGACACAAAGCAAGCAAAGAGAGCATCAAGCAAGATTTTTAAAGCACTGAAAGAAAATAATTGTCAACCTAGAATTCTTTACCCTGCAAAAATATGTTTCAGAAACAAACAAACAAAAAAAAAAAAAAAAACGAGGGACTCTACCTAACAAATTCAAATACTGTGATTGATTGTTTGTACCCTCACATTAACCCAAAATTAAAAAAAAGAAAAAGGTAAAATGAAGACTTTGTTAGATATACAAAACTCAAATAATTCATCATCAGCCAACACAACAATAAATATTTAAGAAAACTCTTCATGCAGAAGAAAAATGATATTAGATGGTAATCTGGATCTAAATAAAGAATGAAGAGCTCTAAATATAAAACTATATAAGTAAAGACATTTTTCTTATTATGTAAATGTTTTCAAAAGATAATTGACATTCTAGGCAAAAATGATACCAATTTATGGTGGGGTTTTGTTGTTGTTGTTTAAAACACATAAAAACACATAAAAGAAATAAAAGCATGACAACATTTGTAAAAGACAAGAGCCAAGGATTATAAAAATATTATAATATTTATATACTTTACATAAAGTAGTCTCCATTATCTGTGGTCGAGATGTTTTATGTCCCTCAAAGGAAGCCTGAAACCACAGATATTACTCAATCCTCAATCCTGAATGTATATACCTATGATAAAGGTTAATTTATAAATTTATATACCTATGTTTTTCCTAAATGTATATACCTATGATAAAGGTTAATTTATAAATTTAAAAAGTTTAATTCATAAATAAGGCACAGTAATAAATTATTACTACTAACAATAAAATAGACACAGTATTACAGTATAATGTAATAAAATTTCCATGAATGAAGTTCCTCTTTCAAAATATTTTATTGTACTATGTGCACTCATTTTTGCACCATGGCTGACCTGGGGTAACTGAAATCAATGAGAGTGAAATCACAATGAAGGTAAGAAGTGCTGTAGTACAATGTCACATGAAAGTAGATGGTGACAAGTTAAAGTGAATACTATAAACTCTAGAGGAACCAGTAAAATTATATAAAAAGACTCATAGCTAATAAGTCAACAAAGGACACAGAATGGAATTTTTAAAATACACAAATTATTCCAAAAGTACATAAATAAAAAAGAGGGAGAGGGAAGCGAATGGAGAAGAGACAAGGCAAATAAAAAAATTGGCAAAATAGTAGATTCAGACTACATCAATATTTCTATTAAATTTAAATCATCGCAAAACCCCAATCAAGACTGAAATTGTCAGATTGGATCTAGAAGAAATATACAACTATATTTTTCTGAAAAGGTAGTCTATTTCAATTTTTTTTTTTTGCAGTTTTGGTGAGGGCTGGGCTTGAACCCACCACCCCCAGTATATGGGGGTGGTGCTTGTGGCTCAAAGAGAATATGTAACAAGTAAAATGATGGTAACATAATTAGCAAGTTAACACCAATCAAAGGAATAGAGACCATAGTGATATCAGACAAAGATTTCAGAATGGAAAAATCAACAGGGGAAAAGAATGCAATTTCATAATGATAAGGCAGTTTAAATTACCAGGAGAACATCACAGTATTAAAAATGCGTAGTCCTAAAAACAGAGCTTCAAAGTATACAAAGGAAAAACAGATAGAACTACAAGAAGAAATTAGAAGATCAATTTTCAATAACTGATAAAATAATAATTGGAAAAGATAGAGAAGACTTTAATGCTGTAAGCAAACCTTACTTAATTGATATTTATAGAGGCTTCTACTCAACAAGAGCAAACACACATTCTTTTCAAATGTGTACTAACCATTTGCCAAGGGGTCACAAAACAATGTTTAATAAATGTAAAAATATTTCAGTCAGGCAAAATGTATTCTCTGACTAAAGAATCGTTAGAAATCAATTACAAAAAGATACGTAGAATATTTATATCTATTTGGAAACTAAATCACAAAATTCTAAATAATGCAAGGGTCAAAGAAGAAATCAAAAGGATCATTAAAATTATATTAAAATGAATGAAAATGGAAACCTAGCATATCAAAACTTCTGGGATGTAATGAAACAACAGTACTTAGTTAAAAAAATTACAGCCCTAAACACCTATTAGACAAGAAGAAAAGTTTCAAATCAATGACCTCAGATTCTACCTTAAGAAACAAGAAAAAGCAGAGCATATGAAACCTTAAATAAGGAGAAGATAGAAAATATCAGAGTAGAAATCAATGAAAACAAAAGATAGTTCTGTGAAAAGATCAATATCAATAAGCCTCTTATCCAGGCTAATCTGATAACAGATAAACAACAATGATTATCAACATCATGAATAAAAGACATAATATCTCTAAAATTCTATAGACATATAAACAAGGTAAGAAGGAAATATTATGAAATTTTATTCTAATAAATTCAGTGAATTAAATGAAGTAGTCAAATTCCTTGAAAAACACAAATTAGCTAAAGTCACACAAGAAAAAATAGCTAACCTGAAGAGCCCTGTATTGATTAAATAAATTTAAGATAATGTTAAAAACATTCCCTTGAAAAACAGCTAAAATGAATAAACAAAAAACTCCAGGCTCAGATGATTCTACTGGTTAAATCCATCATACATGTAAAGGAGATATAATACCAACTTTATGCTTTAATACAGGTCTTGGAGAAAACTAATTTTAATATCCCCCAATTGATTCTACGAGGCTGCATTATTCTTACTCTAAAACCAGAAAAACAGTACAAGAAAAGTAAACAAGTATGTTTGACGAACGTAAATGCAAAAAATTCCTTATAATATTTTAGTAAATTGAATCCAACAATATATGAAATGAATATTATAGAATGGGGCTTATCTCCGAAATTCAAGGTTTACTTTATATTAGAAAATCAGTGTAATTCATCATATGACATTAGCAGATAGATTAAAATGATATAAATATTGATGTGTAGATATATAAAAAATATTTAAGATCATTTCACTGGCTATAGCAAAAGCATTTGGCAAAATCCAACAGCCATTCCCATTAAAAATTTTCAATAAACAATGAATAGAAGTTAGCTTCCTCAATATAATAAAGGGCATCTATGTACAACCCACAGACAACATCACACGGTGAAAGACTGAATTCTCTATTCTTGAAATCAGAAAAAGGTAAGCATTCATGTTTTTATCATTTACCTTACCTATTGCATTGGAGGTTTCCAGAGACTGAATTAAAGCAAGAAAAAGAAATAGAAGGCCTACCGATTAGAAAAAAGAATTAGAATTTTATTCACAGAGCACATGATTGTCTACACAGAAAAATCATATAGAAGAATCATATAGAAGCTACATAAACGTTACTATAACACGTAACTGTGTTTAGCAAGGTTGCTGAATATAAGATCCATGTAAAAACATCAATTCTTTATACTTAGGTCTTGGTCTATTTTGAATTAATTTTTGTGTTTGGGGCTTGGCGTCTGTAGCACAGTGATTATGGTGCTAGCCACATACGCTGAGGCTGGCAGGTCAAATGAAACCCAGGTGAGCTAAACAATGACAACTGCAACAAAAAAATGCTGGGCATTGTGGCGGCACCTGTAGTCCCAGCTACTTGGGAGGCTGAGGCAAGAGAATTACTTAAGCCCAAGAGTTTGAGGTTGCTGTGAGCTGTGACACCATGGCATTCTACCCAGGGTGACATAGTGAGACTCTGTTTCAAAAAATAATAATAATAATAATAATTTTTGTGTTTGGGATGAAGTAGGCTCCAGCTTCATTTTTTTTGGCAGTTTTTGGCCAGGGCTGGGTTTGAACCTGCCACCTCCAGTGTATGCGGCTGAGGCCCTACTCTTTTGAGTCACAGGCACTAACCAAGCTCCAACTTCATTTTACATATGTGGCTATCTAATGGTTGCAGTATCATTTATTAAAAATAATATGCTTTCCCTTCTTGTAAAAAATATGCTATTGATTTTAAAGAACATTTTGTATATTAAAGACACTACTTTGCAGCATATGTTGAAAAAATTTCCTTTTAATATAGTGTTTTTCTGGGGATACAATTTGTGAACATTTATGTAACTAAATCTGTCAGTATTTTTCTCAAAGATTTCTTCTGTCATTATTATTATATAAATATTCATTTGCAGTTCCCACTGGTATAGTAGTTTATGAAAATATTAATATAAATAGCTACTAACTTTTCACTACTTTCCCTGGTGCCTTATATATAGAAATCCTGGTAGAGTCTCAGAACTACAAACACTATAAGGTAAATATTATCAATACTTCTGTTTTCTAAAGTAGCATGAAACTCAGGATTTAAGTAATTTGCACAAGGTACAGAACTAGTACATAGCAAAAATCTTAATTAGAACTTAAATCAGAGTCTATCTGACTCCATAGTTCAAAATGTAAAATAATTGAACGTCTCAAACACAGTGCCATATACTATTCAATTCTATTTAAAGAATGATTAAGAGGAGATATAATACTTTATAATTATATCATTAGAATATAATATAATAGTCTTCAAAATATAATACTATTAGAATATGCTGTTTTAAATTTTCAAAAACTTTTTTTTTGTTTCTGAGACAAAGTCTCACTTTGTCACCCTTGGTAGAGTGCTGTTACAGCTCACAGCAACCTCAAACTCTTGGGCTTAAGGGATTCTCTTGCCTCAGCTTCCTGAGTAGCTGAGACTATAGGTGCCCACCGCAATGTCCCACTGTTTTAGAGATGAGGTCTTAGTCTTGGTGAGGCTGGTCTCGAACTTGTGAACTCAGGCAATCCACCCACCTCGGTCTCCCAGAGTGCTAGGATTACAGGTCTGAGCCACCACACCCAACCCTTAAAAACCTTTTAAAATAAGTTTTCAATCTTATGTAGTATATTAGGTATGAATATTATGGGCAGCGCCTGTGGCTCAAAGGAGTAGGGCACTGGCCCCATATGCCGGAGGTGGCTAGTTCAAACCCAGCCCTGGCCAAGAACTAAAAAAAACAAAAACACCCTAGGAACAAAACAAATTTATCATCGTGCATAAATCGTTCACCACTGATGAAAAAAAATGCCAAGTCAGTTAAAAGTAACTGTCATTCAACGTGCATATAAAATGAAAACGTTTTGAAACTATAAAACATTAAATGTAATGTAGTTTACCATCAATTGCCAGTTGAAGGAGATTTTTAAAAAAATAAATCTAAAATTTTTGTTAAAGCTGTATAGTGACTACTTTATTAGAACTTTCATGGGATTGCTCACTATAAATTACACCTCTCTGGCTGAATATCCTTAAGGAACAAATGTACAGTTCAGGAAGCAAATTATCAGGACCCAGGGTGCCTTTGTTTTACTTCTGACAGTAATCCTATTGGCTAGGTAGAGAGCTGCTCTGCGTGGAGAGATCTTTAATCAAAAGCTTATAAACAGTACCCAGAGCACAGATGTAATTATGTTAATATCTAAACTTCACAGTAAATACACTGTAAAACGTTTTATGTGTGCTTAGATATTTTTCCAATTCTGTACCTGGGCACAGATGTTGGAAAATCTTTTTACCATCCATTCAAACTTAACTTTCCAGTATTATTCATCTTCCAAGCAAAGTTCAGATCTTCAATTCATCGGAACATTCTGTTACATAAATGAAAGGTATAAACAAGAAATAACACATTTCTGATATTCCAGGTGGACATAAAGTTCTCATGAAATTTAAAATAGTTTAACATAGTAAATTGCACAAGCACTTTATGGACGCCCTGTATTTAATATTAAATTTATCCTGTTTTATAGTTTCTGATAATAATCTTAATTAACTATCAATTACAATGTTGATTATTATAATAGGAACAAGAAGCAAACTACACTTCTACTTTATCATTATGAGCAGGGTATGAAAACTCCTCCTTCTGGTAAATTGAAACAAATGTTTTATTTAAGACTATACTTATCTACTACTGTACTACATAGAAACCAACATTTTTAAAAGGTGGAAAGCATGGCATTCCAATTAATGCCCATGTCTCATCTCCGAAAGATTCCCTTAGCCATCAGTTTGAGGTGACAGTTACTAGTCCATAGTAACATCTATCACCATTCAAAATTTATAATATTATTATGCAGGAATCACTCACTATTCATCTCTCATCCTCAGCATGGATAGCTTCTTCTAGTGCAGGCCAGGAGGGATGTAGAGAGGGTAAGAAGGTATATTTGCCAAGAATACATAGTATTATAAATTAAAATCACACTTTGCTTTATACCAATTATAGTAAATTGCCATTTTCCTTTAATGTTTAGATCTCAAACTCTCCAAGCCGTTTTATTTTACATTTGGCCAGTTAATGTGCTACTATTCATAATAACTGTTAGACCAAGCTAGTTTCAATTCTGCTATGACCTATCACTGTAAGAATACAGATACTTTGAATGATGGTATAACGCTCTTCTCATTCTGCTCTCTGAAGATCAATTTGAAATAGTAACCATACATAATAAAATAAAGACATAATAAAAGAGTGCAGATGATCGATGCCTTCTATTTTCAAAGTAAGGTTTTCAACTTTGCATTGACATTTATTTTCCATTTCTCTGCTGCACTAGCTATTTGTTTAATAAAGGGAGACCTTTGCAGTGACAAGGACATTACCTTATCCATTTCTCTACTTCTGTCACCACTATTAGTCAGGAGGTTTGCTTTCAATTGCTGTTAATATAAATGAGAATTAAAGAAATTATTTTATAGTTTTAGTGTTTCAAGGCTCAAAGCCTGTATGTGGGCTATAGGCTAATATTGGCGAGTTGCAGTGTGGCTTGGAAGCTATAAGAAATAAAACCATCTGCAAAGTTTGGAATGAAGTGCCCAGAATAACATAATTTTATGGAAAAAAATAACATTTTTCATTTAGAAATAAATGGCCCAAGTGTGGAAAAGATATTAAACTTATTCCATGTAGCTTCATGAGGCAGGACTGAGCGGATGGAGTTTAGGAAGCTGATTTTGCACGTTGTCAGGAGAAACTTGCTGATAAGTCATCTGAAAGTGCAAGAATCGTCCTATAAATACACGGTGCTTTTTGCCACTGCAGCTGTCGGAGCAGAACAACAAACATCTGTTCATTGTATTACACGGGGATTCTTGTAAATGGTGGGAGGTTGGAACAGACTAGGTCTTTTGACTTCTAGGGTGCCAAATTTAACCTTTCAGCTCAGAACTTTGAAGAGTATAAAGACGGATAAAACAAACTACTAACAAGGACACTTGAAAACCAGTTCCACAATTGATTAGAAGAATCCACAGCAGAATGTAGGAAGCAATAGTGGTACAAAGACCATGTGAAGACAGCCAAGACAGGTGTGATGAATTCCAGCTGGGGTACAACACTTCCTTCCAGCGGAGGAAGTGTCGTAGTAATGATAAGCTAGTCAGGGACTCCTGCCCGAGGGGAGTGCATGAACGCAGGATTAGAAGAGGAAGAGCGGCATCGATGTTCGGGAGGAGAAGCCGGACATTCTGGGAGCTTTTATTGGAATCTTCATGATAAACATGCATTTATCAGGTTACCAAACCTGCATTATTTCAGTGACTAAACAGAGAGGTATAACATCCTCAAATACCCTGTGTAAGTGATCAACTTGGCAATCATCACGTTTATTTCCTCTTTGCAATTTAAAATTACATTATGTGGTGATTAAGATGGATATGCGCCTCTCAAACTGGTTCTAGAATTCTCTCTAGATAGCAAGAAGACTTGTACAGCACCTGAAAACAGATTGCAGGAACTAATCACCAGCACAATTTCTCTCAGTCCAGCACCTCCAGAGAGCGAGGCACACGGGTCCCCTCGGCTTGACAATTTTGCTCTCTCGGAGACAGAAGACCCAGGAGATAAGAGCTCCCCAGAGCGCAGTCAAGCCCATCCACTGATTCTTGGCATTTGCAGAAGTGGAAAGAAGAGCACATTTTCCAACTAGCTAATTTTGTCACTTGTTAGTCTGTCTGAAGTCTTTTGTTTCCATAAGCCTTTATATTCTCTCTTAGTTTTCATCTTGTCTTCTGAGATGCCAAATCTACTTTTTTAAAAAAATTATTTACTTTTTATTGTTGGGGATTCATTGAGGGTACAAGAAACCGGGTTACACTGATTGCATTTGTTAGGTAAAGTCCCTCTTACAATTGTGCCTTGCCCCCAAGAGGTGTGACACACACGGAGAAACCACCACCCTCCCTCCTTCCCTCTCTCTGCTCTTCCTTTCCCTCACCCCCCCCACCATGTACTAGGTCATTACTTGTCCACTTATTAAAATTGAGTACATAGGGTTCATGCTTCTCCATTCTTGTGATGCTTTACTAAGAATAATGTGTTCCACTTCCATTCAGGTTAATACAAAGGATGTAAAGTCTCTATCTTTTTAATGGCTGAATAGTATTCCATAGTGTACATATACCACAACTTGTTAATCCATTCCTGGGTTGGGGGGCATTTAGGCTGTTTCCACATTTTGGTGATTGTAAATTGAGCTGCAATAAACAGTCCAGTGCAAGTGTCCTTATGATAAAAGGATTTTTTTCTTTCTGGGTAGATGCCCAGTAATGGGATTGCAGGATCAAATGGGAGGTCTAGCTTGAGTTCTTTGAGGGTTCTCCATACTTCCTTCCAAAAAGGTTGTATTAGTTTGCAGTCCCACCAGCAGTGTAAAAGTGTTCCCTTCTTGCCACATCCACGCCAGCA